>JAFVLL020032091.1:0-39240 GCA_021397915.2 Tor tambroides | reverse complement strand
CAGCGTCTGCGGACCACACAAGCTGCTGGATCTCCGTGCTACGAGTCCTGAAGCACAAGGAAATAGGGGGTCAGAAGAACGAGAAGTGAGATTCTCAGAACACATATAACACGAGTACGGACAACATAATCTACTCACAACGAGGAACGGAAAAACAGGGACATATATGGGAGAGGGGAAATGAGCGACAGGTGGGGGAGAGTCAGCTCGTGATCCGTGCCCTCCCGCTGCACGATCAGCGCTGATTGCCCAGACCACGAGCTGCCGAACATGACAGGACCACACAGACAGCACGAGGAGCCGAGAAGGCGCCCTGAACCGTGACACCATGCAAGTTGAAAAAAATTTCAACTCCAACAGAAAATTTGCATGACGCGTTGTCGCACAAGCCAATCAGAGAAGAGCTTGTTGACACGTCCGGTTTTATAAGAAATCGGTTTTGATTGTTTTTATATTTTTATTCATGCAAATGTTGTGAAAAACATCCCGCAAGTAATCTAGAGCGAGTAATGCAATGCAAATATTCGCTTCGCTTTTGGTGTGCACACACCATTATTCTGGATGACCATTTTTTAGATCCCTTAATCCAACCCCATACATAAACTTAATAACTACCTTACTAACTATTAATAAGCAGTAATTAGGGGTATATTGAGGCAGAAGTATATGAATATTGAGAATGAATATGTTATTGTGAGGAAATGTGAATCTATAGCACCTAGTGGGCATCTTTTTGGCAGGTAGAGTTATGTTTGGCACATAGGATCTGATTGTGTGTTATTTTGTGTTCAGGAGGATGAGGAGAGATAGACAAATGTCTGCCTACAGTGACTCGTATGAATCTCCTGAGAGGTAAAATCCGGATACTTTAGTTCAGACATGCATTCTATTCATGCATCTATGATAGGACTGTTTCATACTAGTTACAGACTTAACCCTCACCCCTTGCCCTGATACAGCTGTTGCTCATTCTAATCATCTTTCCTTTCTTCATTCCAATCTATCGATCCTCATCCTCCATTTAAAGATATTACAATGGGCCCAATCATGTATCTACTCCATGGCCCAATCATGTCATGAATGGAAGCAGTGGAGACTACAGGTAAGACTTCTGAAGAGATAAACACCCACATCACAAACATCACAAAGGCTCTCTCTTTCTTTACTCATCTGTTATCAACTGCCTGGAACAGATGCCACATTTATGTTCCCACTGAGGCTTTGTGTAGTAATGGATTTAAAGCTCAAGTTGATTTATTTACTTTCTCAAATTCTGACCTGTTATACCTTTTTAAGCAAATATATACTGAATATCATGTGTGATATCAAGTGTGGCACTAACACACTGAGGTTGGTTTATTCAGTAGGACGTGCCCCAGGATAGAAATCGAGCCTTCTACAGACACAGAAAGGTATAGTTACATTAAATGCAGTAGTTTCAGTGCAGACTCGAGTTGGGTTTAGAATGTTGCAGTTGTCCTGTGACCTTTACATTTTACAGCATGTTTTCTGATATTCTGGTAAACGGCAGCTTTAGCTCAGTGAAAAAACACATTATATGTTGCTTCTTATATAAATAGAAGATTTCATAAACATCAATGGCATTAGCAGTAGCATAGCTGAGTCATCTTAGTATCTTAGTATGGTAGAATGTAATTCCATTTAGTTTTAGTTAGTTTAGTTTGAACTAGTATCTGAATCCCACTTTGAAGAGTATATTTTCAGTATACCCTTGTGAAAAAGAAGTGTACTTTTGCAAAAAGTACTTACTACAAAAATATTAAGTGTGAACTGAATGCAATGTTTTCAGACACTTAATTGCATGTTAATTGCAACTACACCAAGTTGGACTTTAGTACATCTTTATATGTAATTTCAAAATTTCTTCTACTGTCTTTGAAATATGGTTAAATTTACTGCTGAATGTACTGACAAGCATTTATGGTAAAATATAATTGAATGTCACTGTTGAAACTTGTATGTCCTGTAATTATGCATTTGTAATGATAAAGGTGCAATTTAGTACATTTAAAACACAACAAGAGTATTAAAACATAATGATTTTAAATATACTTTAAAGTAAAAATTCTTGTCATGGACAGTGTTAGGGGTAACACATTACAAGATAGTGAGTTATGTAATCAGATTACTTTTTTCAAGTAGCTGTAAAGTAATGCATTACTTTTAAATTAACAGCAAATTATCTGAGTTACTTTTTCAAATAAGTAACATAAGTTACTTTGTTTTCCCATTTATTGACTGACATCTCTCCTGTCCCCATGTTAAGAGAAATTGGGAGCGAGGTACAGAGGCACTTCCTTCAGCCTTGCTAATTTAACTATTGATGTGAAAGGGACTTTACAGTTGCCAAAAATATAACTTTGGGTGTTTTGTTATTAAAAAACAAATAAGCAAGCCCAGGCCAGGTGACAAAAAGTAACACAAAAGTAACGTAATGCATTCCTTTCCATAAAACGTAACTAATTAGTTATTTTTGTATGGAGTAACACAATATTGTTATGCATTACTTTTAGTTGTAATTTTCCCCAACACTGGTCATGAATATATCTTTATTTACAGTATCTCACAGAAGTGAGTACACCCCTCACATTTTTGTAAATATTTTTATTATATCTTTTCATGTGACAACACTGAAGAAATGACACTTTGCTACAATGTAAAGTAGTGAGTGTACAGCTTGTATAACAGTGTAAATTTGCTGTCCCCTCAAAATAACTTAACACACAGCCATTAAATTCTTTTTTTCAGATCCTCAGAGAGTTCTTTGCCATGAGGTGCCATGTTGAACTTCCAGTGACCAGTATGAGAGAGTGAGAGCGATAACACCAAATTTAACACACCTGCTCCCCATTCAAACCTGAGACCTTGTAACACTAGCAGTCACATGACACGGGGAGAAAATGACTAATTGGTTTTCATTGGACATTTTCACTTAAAGGTGCCACTCACTTTGTGCTTAGCGGTTTAGACATTAATGGCTGTGTGTTGAGTTATTTTATTTTGAGGGAACAGCCAATTTACACTGTTATACAAGCTGTACACTCACTACTTTACATTGTAGCAAAGTGTCATTTCTTCAGTGTTGTCACATGAAAAGATATAATAAAATATTTACAAAAATGTGAGGGGTGTACTCACTTCTGTGAGATACTTACACTTCTGTAAGTACACTTAAAGTGCCTCTGTTATGGGTTATGAAAGGTTCATATTTTGATTTTGGGAGTCCCCAACAACAGGTTGACATGCATGCAAGGTCAAAAAACACTTTCATTGTCTTATAATATGCGTTTATTTTTACCTTATTTGCTCAACCACTCCCAAACGATTCATTCAATGATTCATTTTTCCAAACCCCTCCTTTGATTGGTCGATTTCATTTAAAGTAGTGTTTGTGAGCTTTTAATGCTCCAAAAGCAGCTCCTAGTGGCAAAGAATGAATTTGCATTTTCATTCAGACCAACGCCAAAATCAAGTTTTCCCAGGTCTGCACGCAACAAGTGGGCGGGCAATATGCTAATGTTTCATTTTGAAGTCAACATGAAACGGCTTGGGATTCATTTTAAAAAATGACTCATTTCAATGATTCAGAGTCAACTCTTTCTTTTGAGAGACAATAAATTTATACACGGTGCACTTTCAGATTTAAAACTTTACAGGATGTTTCCATTCACTTAGAGCTGTGTTACACACTACATGAAAGGTAATTTTCAAAGATCCATAATAGGGGCACTTTAAGTGGCAGTTTATTTCATTGATATTATATTGTATTATCTGCAAGGACAGTTTTTAAAAGTACACTAGAAGTGCACATTCAATACATTTTCACAAGGGTGTATTGTATAATAATGCTGTTTGGCAACTACTGACAGTTATAAGAGCTGCTAAATTAGTATTTTATGTTCTTCTCTTATGCACCTCCATAGAGAGGACAATATCCCAGAGTTCCCAGCTAACCATGAGCACTATGAGGAAGAGCTGAGGTAATACAGCAGTGTTTGTGCAAGTGTTCCCATAGGTAGAGTATATAGGAGTAGAGTATACTGTAGTCACGGGGCTTATAGTTGTGTTCGTTTAAAATGTGTTCACATGTTTTCTTTGCAGCAGCTTCCAGAAGCTTCTGTTTGTTTGTTTCATGTCAATTTGTTGGTAAACACTTGTTTTATTTTGGCGTTTCTCTTTCGTTTTATGATTTCGTGACCCTAAGCAGCCCATGTTGAAACTCAAATCCTTTTGTTTGGTGTGCTAATTATTAGCCAAGCGACATCCTTTCACAGGAACGACCTAACAGCTGAGACACCCTGTGATCCCATGATGCACTGGGGCTCGGCTGAGCCTGGCTTTTTGACTAACGTTCTGCAGGTATAGCCGCAGCATGGTGGACAGACATGAGCATTACAGGTCCAGGTCAGCCGACCAGCGGCCCATGATGGAGCGACCGGTCTACACGCGCTCTCGCTCATCCGAGCGGCCCGACTCCGGCTACATGAGATCCATGCCGTCCTTACCGTCAGGGAGATCCGCCCCTCCCTCTCCTGCCTTAACGAGGTGACCCGACCCATCACAACAAGCACTAAAGCGCTAAACGAACCCATGCCTTCTGCTTCCTGTCACCTGGAATGCCCCTCTCTCCACTTCCTCTTATTTTAACCCTGTGAAACGATGCTGATTATGATTTTTATCTTCATTTGTAGAGTAGAGAGTAGTGATGATGGTTGCTACTAACGTCTTTTCATTTGGATTATAGACACACCTGTTATATCCTCTTGAGATATAATGGTGTGTACCTGGCATCGTACAGTTTCGTTTGACTTTTTATTATTATTTTTGTGTGTGTGTTACTAACATTATTTATTTGTTGTTTAACAGTTTATGCTTTGAGTTATGGGCTGTAATGAGTGCCGTGTGCTCATGCATTCAGGCCTTTTCACTTTCCTTGCAGCTTTAGCTGCCACAAGCACCTCTCCTGATGCTGATTCCATCACACCTTTTGAGACGCCATAATACCTTTTGACTTACGATTTGCCCCGCACGTCATAAGTCACTAGGAAATGACATAAATGTGTCAGATTTGCGCATGAACTTTCACTGATGCGGTAGCTTTTGGATGTGCCACAGTTGACTTTGAGATGTGAGCCACATGTACTGAAATCTGATGTGACACTGAGCTCAAAAGGTGCTTTAAAGAGCATTGTGTTTACTGTGGAGTTGATGTGCATTTTAACCGTATGTATTTGTATGTTTACGTGGCTAAAATGCACATGACTGTGACATATTTATTAAATGCATGCTCTTTTACAGTCAGATCTTTTTTTCTGACTAAATTATTCTGTCAAGAACATGCTAGGTCATATTTTACTACAAATGAAAAATATATCATTTCTTATTTATCTCTTTTGATATTGGAGTGAAATATGACTTGACAGGTTTCATGAGATTCACCTACAGTCTCATGTGGGTTGCTCATGTTGATGTACCTTATCTACAGGACATATTTTACCAAATGTTTTTACTTCCTTTGAATTTTTTACTAAACCCAGAAAAAAACTGTGCCAAATATTGACTTGTTTTGTTTAATAGTACAAATATCTGTCCCTTTTTATAGCATTGAAGTGGAATGTGTGTTCTGGCACAATTGTCTCATTTTTAAATGATGCTACTGCCAATATAACCGTAGTAGTTAGTAGGTTTGTTTGTATTAGTATCCTCTCACCAGCGTCTAACAGTGTTTTGGCCAGGTTTATGACTGGACCACCAACACTTCTTTAGATGAAATGCTTTATGTTCATTCCTGACACACCATCTGTCCCGCAGGGCAAACATCCACACCGGATCGGTCCAAACAAGTCCCACCAGCACGCCAGTATCGAGTCGAAGAGGTCGGCAGCTACCGCAAGTCCCACCGAAGGGCTCTATGGACAGAAGTGAGTAGATCAACCAGGCTTCTACCAAATTGCAGGGTTTGTGGCGCTTGGGTGGAAAACCTGTATAATCAGATAGATTTAAGGCCACCAGATGCATTTACGTGGACGATAACAATAATCTTTCCATTGGGTAACTGACAGAAATTCAAAGTAAACAACTACTCTTGCACAGTAGTTATTAGAAAAAAATGGCTTATGCATAAACAACCATCTTGACCACAAAAGCCAGGTAAAGAATTGTGTAACAATAGAATAAGATTATTCTCCTTTACATAACACTACATGGATTGTTTTTTTCCCCACCCTTTTCCCCAGAAGATGGCGAGGGCATTACTGAGCCTTATGAAGGTCTGTAAGCATTAGCTTCTGTGTGTTTAGCCTCGTCTCAGTCTTCTTTATTACAGCTTTATATCATCTCCTCTGCTTGACTCAACCTGTGAGCTTTAGCCGTCTTTGGTCTAGCTTCTACCGTTCGTTAAGTGGAGTGAACGGATGTATTAGTTTGTGCTTCAGCCATGTTAGCGCAATCAGTAGTGCTGTACGTGTATCATTATAGATGTATGCTGTGTAGTCTATGTACTTTGTCCATGTCTGGATTAATGTCCAAATCCGCTACAGTGGATATCAAAAGTACGCAAGCCTGTTTTTGCCTTGAAATATGTATGAAAATAGGTAATTGCAACTTTATCTCACAATTCTGACTTTATTTTTTGCAATTGCGATTTTTATGTCTCACAATTAGTACTGCTTTCTTGGAAGATGAGAGGTGTAAACTGAGGAAATAAATTCTGAAAGTCAGAATTACAAGAAATTAAGTCAGAATTGTTATAAGCTTTCAATTCTGAGAAAGTCCAAATTTCTCTAACCCTAATTTTGCAGTTTTGAGAGAAAAAAGTCATTTGCGAGATGTTAACTCAAAATTGCAAAATGCAAACTTGGAATTGAGAATCAGAATTGTGTTACAAACTCTCAATGTTGGGAGAGAAAGTCTAATTTGCAAAATGTAAACTTCAAATTATGAAAAAAAAATTGAGATAGAAAAACGGAATTTGAGAATTTTGAGTTGTAAATTGCAATTCTGAGAAAGAAAGTCCAGATTCTGAGATTTAATTCAGCAGTTTTGAGAAAAGAAGTCAGAATTGACCGATTTTAACTCAAAATTGCAAAACACAAATTCAGAATTGTAGGAAATAAAGTCAGAATTGTTACAAAATCTCAATTTTGGAAGAGAAAGTCTCATTTGCAAAATGTGAACTTCAAATTCTGAAAAAAAATGTGAGATAGAAAAAATTAATTTCTAGAAATTAAATCAGAATTTTTAGTTATAAGCTTGCAATTCTGAGAGAGAAAGTTCAAATTCTGAGATCTAATTTAGCAGTTTCGGGGGGAAAAAAAGGCAGAATTGACAGATTTTAACTCAAAATTGCAACACACAAATTTGGAATTGTGAGAGAAATGTCAGAATTGTGTTACAAACTTTCAAATCTATGAGAGCAATTCTGCAATTCTGAGATAAAAGTCTGAATTACGAGATGTTAACTAATATTATGAGAAATAAATTGCGAGAAATAATGTCAGAATTGTGAGATCAATTATCATAATTACTATTTTAATATTTTTATTCTATAGCATAAACAGGTGTCTGTACGAATCTATAGTATCTGCCCGTATTATAATTTGTTGAGGTAAAAGCTGGAAGCAGTTTATGTCAGACCTTCGATGTTAGTAGCGTCTTCTGATAGCATTTAAGTTGCTGAATGACCAGGGTAAGTTCTGGTCTGTTTCTAGCAGAGGCTCTGCAACCTTAGAAGGGTTAATCATTGGCATATGAGCAATGCTGAGAGATGAATATATATTTATATTGTGTTTTAAAAGTGGCCATCTACTCCTAGCAGTGATAGTCTGAGTCACACAGTGATTGTCACGGTTTATTGATTGGTTCTTTGACATTTGGTTTGTTTTCTCTTTTGATTGACACAACTCGTCAACCAATGAAGCAGGAACAGGGGCGGTGCCTCAGCCTCCTGCTCCGCCCCCTGTTCTTTCCCAGCTTCCACAGACTGTGGCTGGTAAATTATATATTTAGGACACGTGGGGTGCCTAATATCAATCAAATGCAAATATGATCTTGATATTCTGCTATTTACATCAAAGTTTGTTGATAAACTATGTGTAGTACACTTCAATGAATCTCTACATTTTTATGTTATTACATTATTCAATTTGCAAAATTGTATTTGCATTTGAGGTTACTGTAGCATACTGTAGTTAGTATGTTTAGTGACCAAGTCAATAAAATTGGCATAGAAAATTATTTTAGCTTTTCTTTTCACTTTTTTTGTTCTCATCTTCATGTCTAATGGCATACTTTTGTCTTTCTGTCTTACTCTCATTTCTGTCTGAATGTTGAAGCGGTGGGAGGGGCTTCACAAACCCCGGCCCCGCCCCCTCCACCTCCACAAGCCACACAAGCAATGGCTGGTAATGCTGTTGTTACATAGCAAGCATAGCCATTTGATCCAATAATAAGAATAAACAAACAAGGGAAAAAAATAGAAGAAATGTTATTAGGAAAATAATAACAATAGAGTGGCACAAACTGTCTTGCTGTGTGTGTCATCTTACATTTTATTAGTTTATGCACCGAAATGAACGTTTTTAGCAAAATCAAAAATGCTGGAATAACAGTATTCTATATAATATAATATTTTTCCTGCCACTTGTTATATATGTTACTGCATATATAACCTGTTATATGCGATTAAAAATTTAGCAAGTTTTTTTTTTTTTTTTTTAAGAAATTTGTACCTTTATTCAGCAAGGTAGCATTAAGGGTGCTTTCACACTTGGTTCGATTGCCTGGTCCGAACCCGGGTTCGATTGCTCCTCCCTCCCCCTGCCCCCGCTGGACTGCGTTCATATTACTTTATTTGGGTCCGAACCGCGGTTCGTTTGCGTCATCAAGCCAGCAGCTGTTTACCCCGTTGCTTAGTAACGTCGGCGCGGGAGAATGCGGCAAAATGCATAAGATTGCTCTCTGCGCTTTTATATATTTACGTTTTTGAACCGTTCGTTTTGTTTACAAAGCTTCAGTGCATAACGGCACTTATACGTCTGTTACAAATGCACTGCAAATGCTCTAAAGAACGCTGAAGGCGAACAGAAATTAGATATACAGCTCTCTGCTTGCAGCGCGTCAGTAACGCTCGTCAGAAAAGTGAGTGAAACACACACAAACACATTTTTATCAAATAATATGGCATTAATAGCGGTTCACTTCCGTGATTTGGTACGATTGTGTTCACATCAGCAGCGAACCGTACCGGAGTTCACATGAACCGAACCCCAGACCACCCTTTTTAAGCGGACTCGGGTGCGGTTCGCGGGTGCGCACCCGAGGTCGGAAGACAGCGTTCACATCATCCAAACGAACCGAACTCTGACGTCAATCGCACCCGGGTGCGCACCAAAAGTGCTAGTGTGAAAGCGCCCTAAATTGATCAAAAGTAACAGTTAGAGACTTCTTTCAAAACCATTAAAAAAAATTATAATGTTCCAAACTTTTGAATGATACATATTACACAGTATGAGGTTTTTTTTTAATAGTTTCCAAATAATAAAACAAGTATTATTAAATAAAACAGTTAAAGTAAAAATAATATAGTATTCTGAGAAATTGCATTATTATAAATTATGATAATAGTAAAGATTATATCACAAGCAAAATATGCTAAACTTAAAAGTAAGTTAAAGTGGAGTATTTCATAGGGACACTTTTGGTGCATCAATACATTTCGTAAATGCTCATCCATATGAATCCATATCTTGTTAATTTTCTTATGTTTCTTTTTGTCTTTTTGTCCACAACTCTGTCTCTGCCAATCGTGTTGCCTTCATTGTCATCATCAAAGCTCATGTGGGGATGGAGCCTCCTGTCCCGGGCCCTGCCTCCACCCATGCACCTGTACCTCCTCCTGCACATGCTCCTCCCCCTCCTGCACACACCCATCTGCCTTCTTCAGTTGCCATGCCCCCACTCACACATGCCCCTCCCTCTCCAGTGCATGCTCCTCCCCCTCCAGCTGCTGCTCCTCCCCCTGCTCCCGTCCCAGCCCCTCCTCCCCCTCCTCCTCCTCCTCCTCCCGCTGCTCCTGCTCCATCATCATCCTCACCGCTCGTCCAGCAGGCTTCTCTGACAGGTGTGTCAATGCAAATGAGCTGAACACAAGCACACTGCCTATGTTTGGAATGGAATACTAGTGTACTACTTACAGCGTAAGACACAGTATACGCTTAGGGTCCTTTAAATACTAGTGTACTGCTTACTGCACAGTATACACTTGGGGCCCTTTAAATACTAGTGTACTACTTACTGCATACTATACCGTATACACTTAGGGTTCTTTAAATACCAGTGTACTGCTTACTGCACAGTATACACTTGGGGCTCTTTAAATGCTAGTGTACTACTTACTGCATATTACACAGTATACACTTAGGAACCATTTAAATACTATTGTACTGCTTATTGCATACTACACAGTATACAGTTAGGCCCTCATAAAAGCTAATATACTACTTACTGCATACTACACAGTATACACTTAGGGCTTTATAAATGCTAGTGTACACTTACTGTATACTGCACAGGACCCTTTAAATACTAGTGTACTGATTACTGCATACTGCACAGTATACACTTAGGACCCTTTAAATACTAGTGTACTGCTTACTGCACAGTATACACTTGGGGCCCTTTAAATACTAGTGTACTACTTACTGCATACTACACAGTATACACTTAGGACCCATTTAAATACTATTGTACCGCTTATTGCATACTACACAGTATACACTTAGGGCCTTATAAATACTAGTGTACTATTTACTGCATACTGCACAGTATACGCTTAGGACCCTTTAAATACTAGTGTACTGCTTACAGCATATTGCACAGTATACACTTAGGGCCTTATAAGTACTATTGTACTTCTTAATGTATACTAAACAGTGTAAACTTAGAACCTCATAAATACTAGTGTACTGCTTATTGCATACTACACAGTATACACTTAGGACCCTTTAATTGCTAGTGCACTGCTTGCAAAATACACAGTATACACTTAGGGCTTATAAGAACTAGTGTACTACTTATTGCATACCACACAGGATATGCTTAGGACCCTTTAAATACTAGTGTGCTGCTTACTGTATACTGCACAGTTACACTTAGGACCTCATAAATACTAGTGTACTGCTTATTGCATACTACACAGTATACACTTAGGGCCTTATAAGAACTAGTGTACTACTTATTGCATACTACACAGGATATGCTTAGGACCCTTTAAATACTAGTGTGCTGCTTACTGTATACTGCACAGTATACACTTAGGACCTCATAAATACTAGTGTACTGCTTATTGCATACTACACAGTATACACTTAGGACCCTTTAATTGCTAGTGCACTGCTTGCAAAATACACAGTATACACTTAGGGTCTTATAAGAACTAGTGTACTACTTATTGCATACTACACAGGATATGCTTAGGACCCTTTAAATACTAGTGTGCTGCTTACTGCATACTGCACAGTATACACTTAGGGTACTGTAAATACTAGTGCACTGCTTAATGTGTACTACACAGTATACACTTAGGACCCTTTAAATACTAATGTACTGCATACTGCACAGTATACACTTACTTTTTTCTGGATTACATTTTAATGGTTTAAATATGAATAATCAAATGTGTTTATCAATTGAATTCATAAAACTTTGAAAATATATCAAAAATGTAACAATAATAGTGCCCAATGAAGTGCCTTTTTTTCTATAAATTGTGTTGTAATTTATTTAAACGGTTTCTATGTTTTATGATTTATTTCAAATTTATTATCAAAACTGTGGTAATCAGTTGAATTCATAAATGCATCATGCATGCTTCAGTATGTGTAGCAGAACATGCACACTTCATATTTAAATAAGTCTTTTGCTGTTTAATATTCCCAGATTCTAGTCCATGTCATGATTTGATTAAGTGTACAGCCCTACTTTTGATTTATTAATTCAAACTTTGCTGTGACATTCTGCGTTATGCAGTAAATCCATTTTTATGACTAGATTCTGCTATTCTGTATTTATTTTCTGCATTGCAGAAATCATAGGGCCCTATGCACCGTATACTGCCTGCAATTATTTAAATACTACGTTCAGTAGTATGCTAGAAACTGTACACTGCACAAATACAGTGGAGTAGTATGCTGTTCTGAACATAGTCTAAGTGCCTGTTTCTTTACATCATTTATTTAGCTTACAGCAATATTTCTTTCTTTTTTTAATAGTTGTTTTAATACTATTGGTAACTTCTCATGAGCACACGTGTGTGTGTGTGTGTGTGTGTGTGTGTGTGTGTGTGTGTGTGTTTGTATGTATGTGTGTGTGTGTGTACTTGTGTGAGTGTGTGTGTGTGTGTGTGTGTGTGTACAATGTGCTACATTGTGGGGAAATATTTGACATTGTGGGGACTGGCCTACGGTCCCCACAAGGGAAAAAATTTATTTAAAATCATAAATTATATTTATCTGAAAGTGTAATAATGAAAACAGTTTTTCTGTAGGTTTAGGGTTAGGGGATAAAAAATATAATTTGGTCAGTATAAAAACAACAGAAGTCTATGGAAAGTTCCCACAATTCACAGAAACAAACGTGTGTGTGTGTGTGTTTTAGCATGGTTAGAGTGTACCTGTGTGTTTGAAACACTGATTATTCGACTCACGCTCTGTTTATGTGTGTGCCATTTCCCACACAAGAATCCCAGGAAAAGCCTGTAGCTCCCCCACCTGTCAATGGGAGGAAAGGCAAGTGTGTGTGTGTGTGTGTGTGTGTGTGTGTGTGTGTGTGTGTGAGCATGTGAATCTCTCTGTTTTTTTTTTTTCTGTGTGTGTCTGCTGGAGAGATTTAGCACAAGTAGATGTTGTATACAGTGCATTTGCAGTACTTAACGGTTGTACGGTTATCATCAGATATATAGTATAGTATGCTATGACTGTGTTGGTGATATCATTTAAGAAACATTTTGTTATTAAAAATGTTTAGAAATTCTTGTTTTACACAAAGCTGCACTATTGGTCTAGTTTTGTGGGATTTAATATTAATTTAATTAAGAATAATTGGTTATTATTGTGTTTTTAAGCCACTGAACCCACATGTAAACCGAATACCTTCATTCACCTGTAGATGGCTCAATAGCACTCCTTTTTTAAAAACAGACTTAAAAAATCAGCTTCACTTTCATAGTTGGAACTAAACTTGTTTTTTTTAGTATTTTTAAATAAAAAAAATTGTATTTTTTTTTTAAAGTAATAAACTAAATAAATTACTACTAATAAATTACTAAAATAATAAATTTCTATTTTCTGTTTGTTTTGTTGTTGTTCTGTTCTTTTTACTACTAATCACTACAAGTGAAAAAATGAAGTAGATTTTTTTTTTTTTTTTTCATTTGGTTTTATGGAAAAAAAATCACTTTTTAGCACTATAAGGGTAAATTGTGTATAACTAAATTGAACATGCTTATACAGTGGCATGCGAAAGTTTGTAAACCCCTTGCAGAATTGTGCACATCTAATGAACAGTTTTGTTAAGCAGGCGCATTGATTGTTTCTCCTTGTGTTGTAACTTCAGAGGTGACATGGGAGGACCAGCAGAAGAAAGCTCCTGGTATGGCACAGCCTGTGCTCTTCATCGGCCCTTAGTAGAGTAGATCAATCCTAGTGTGCTTCTGAGGGATCTAGATTTCAGCTCTTCTTCTGCTCTGTCTCTCTCTGCTCTCGCTGCTCTTGTTGTTGCTGTGTTATTTGTTAAGACTGAACCTGAAGGTTCAAGTAGAGACATCAAATTGAACTGCTAATTTTTCTTTGGCGTCGCTATGGCAACTTGAGGTAGAAGTAAGGTCACATTCGTAGTCATTTACATGGTGAATTAATTAGCACACTTTTATTGATGCTGAGACAAACAGTTCTGACTGATACCTTATGATACACAAACATGTAAGAGTTGGAAAATACAGTTTTAATTTCTGAAATTATTATTGCTTACAGTTGAAGTAAATATGAAAAATAGAATTAGCTACATTAAACATTACAAATACAGCACTAAAATAGGAAGAAATGAAACTAGAGGCTTGTGGGATTTTAGAAAACTACTGAACCGGTAATTGTCTTTTTGTTGTAAATGTTGTTTTGTAAGATTGTGTTTTTCAAATGAAACATATAAAGTAGATTAACAGAGAGCATAATGTGAGTCATTATAAATGCATTGTAGACATTATAAATTGTAGCATTGCTTGTAGTATGTAGTGGGGAAAATAGTGTATCGATGGTGGTATGTGTTTGAGATTTATATACTTCATTAACCTTTGCTCAAAGTATGCATCAGTTCCTTGATTTTGGTATTTCACATTTTTAAAGGATTGTTGGTGTTGGATTTCTCAGTATCGGCATGTTATCAGTGATGAGTTTCTGAATGAAACTCATCTAAACTCTGTTTGTGTGTGAGAGTGTGCGTGTCCATCGTAACATCGTGTGTCGTGTGTGTGTCTAAACTGTCTTGTTTTCCTTTCATCCATACATCAGCTGTAGTGTCAGAGTCAACAGTGTCAGAGAATGGAGATG
This sequence comes from Tor tambroides, assembly GCA_021397915.2. Taxonomy (NCBI): domain Eukaryota; kingdom Metazoa; phylum Chordata; class Actinopteri; order Cypriniformes; family Cyprinidae; genus Tor; species Tor tambroides. Next base: position 24,619 of record JAFVLL020032091.1, on the reverse strand, counting down.
CAGGTATTGTATACAGACTGACTTTGTCTCACACTAACATAAAGCCCTTCAAAACAACCTTTGGAGACGTGTGTGTGTGTGTGTGTGCTGGAACAAACTGTGTATATGATTGGACAGTATTGCTAAAAGAGTTTAAAACATCACAACTACACAGTCATTCAAGAGTTTGAGGTCAGATTCTTTAGAAGAAATTGATACTTCTATTCAGCGAGGATGTATTAAATTGATCAGGAGTGATGGTAAATACTTTCACATTGTTATAAAACACTGTTCTTTTGAACTTTCCATTCATCAAAGAATCCTAAAAATTAGAAAACAATTGTTTAAAATTGTAATAATATTTCACAATATTACTGTATTTTTATTACAGTAAAATCAGTGGTGAGCAAAAGACTTTCAAAAACATTTAAAACTTTCTGGCCTCAAACTTTTGAACAATAGCGTCCAAAGAGTTTTAACTGCAAAATTTCAGAAAAACTGTGCAAAAATGTACTTTGAGGGGTACAACAGCTTGTCACCGGGGCAGACCCTTCAAAAGGACATCTTCAAACATTCTTAACCACTAAAGGGTGCATAATAGTACCATTAGAGTACATATTACTAATATAAGGTAGTAATATGCAAACTTTAAGCCCAAATTATACTTTGGTTTTTACGTATATGTGAAGGTCTGTGTACAGTGCATGTGATGCAAATTTAGGACCATGTATAGTTTTTTATGTTTTACGTGTAGTTTTTTTTAAAATATAGTCTATTTTGGGTGTAGGCGATATTTTTTTCTCCAGAAGTTATGACCAATAAAAACATAAAAAGTTAGCTCCTTTCTCATAACCAGTGATGGGAATAATGGCGTTATAATTAAACGGCGTTGCTAACCGCCTTATTTTTTTTTCAGTAACGAGTAATCAAATGAATTACTGTTTCCCCCGTTACAACGCCGTTACCGTTACTGACAATAAAATGTGGCGTTACTATAATTTATTATAATATTATTATAATTTTATTTTTCAGTTAATCTGAATGGATGTGCAGTGTAGGCTACCTGTATTTGACGTACCGTAAACTCTAGTGTGAAGGCGCACGATTCGCCGTCGCTTTGTCTCACACATGCAAAGAAAGATACAGAGCGAGAGACTGGTCTTATATACCATGCAGAATTGACGCGCTACATGTAAACGATATTTTCCTGTCAAAATAACGGAGTTCCTTTGGAATTCTTCAGCTTTTAAGAACTGCCGGTTTCTCTGGTAATGGGCGGAACTAATGCGCAAACGACAATCTCATTGTCTGGCACTCACCTATTATCATCCCTGTTTTGATTTCAGCAAATCAATTCGAGGGAACGCAGACAACATGATTAATATTCATGAACCCAGCAGCTCATTAATCCTTAGTGAGTTTTATATTATTAGTAGTAGAATTCATAGTAGTTTTGTCATCTTTTCAGTATTATTTTGTTGTTGTTTTTTCTTTAAAAAAGTAACATGCCCAACACTGCTCATAACCCCCTCACACAAGTGCTTGTCAATGTAGGTGTTGTTGTTTAAGTCTCTGCTATTTTGTTGTTGTTGGAACAACTGATTAGTGCCAAAAATAAGTCAATGCGAATGTGCAAACTGCACGTACAAAGAATGTGTGGTTACAAAGATCGGATGGTGTGTGTACAATACACACGTATTATTCTGGTGATGAAATTTCCGTCCCGCGCGCTGTAAGCAGACCCTCATAAATGCGTAAAAACCGAAGTATACTTTGGCCTTTTCATCGTCCGAATAGTACGCACACCACCCAATTTTTCTAACTGCAAATACTTTGTGTGCACAGGTCGCACATGTGCATCAAGTTTGTTTTGCACTAATCAGTTGTTCCACAAGGTGGCAGCACTGGCCCACGCCACTGTTTCACAGTAGAAAACGAAACTAAAGAGACGGAACAACAACACACGTTCACGCACGCTGTAATCAAATGGAGTATACTTTGAAAGGCTACACGTTTGTTTGTACGCATACGCTAGCATACACATACAAAAACAAAGTATACTTTGGGCTTTAGGGGTAAAGAAGGTTACTGGCAAGCTGTTGTACTCATAAAGGTACAAATTTTTGCACCTTTTTTTTTTTTTACTGAGTGTGCACACCCTGCTCAGATGTTCATGGATTTCCATAACTAAGCTTATGAGAGTCTTGTGAGAATCAAACCCAGTTAGACCAGCTTGCTTAACTGGCTAGACTGGTTAACATGCATAACCAGGACCGAGTTTTCCTGGTTAAGTTGTTGGAGTGGAGGCACCAGCGTCAGATATTGAAGACTAGCATCCAAAGACTTATTCTGGTCTTTTCAGTGATTCACAGAATTAGGATATCATACCGTATCTTCCAGACAGAAGTCGATTAGATTTGTAGTAATTCACTGCATCAGTGTTTATATTTCAAAGCATTTGGAATTCAGTGATTTATTGCTTTATCAATCCAAACATCCAAGGTTTTAAAACCAAGTGTTGAAATATGAGTGTTTCCTGTGTTGGTTCCTGAGTTTTATTGATATTTGAGATCAAAAGCTTATAACTGTCTTTTAATCAGTTCCTTGGGGATTCTGTGAACTTGATATTTTTGTGGCTTTTTGTCCATTGCTGTGTTATGAGCTCATGTGTGCAAGTGTACTCCTAAAAGTTGAGAAAGTAAATGTTTAGCAGGCATACAGTGCAAGAATTAAAAATGCAGTCTCTTCTTTAGTCCTGCAGAATAAATCATGGCTGTTCAATCTCCTGATCAAGCATGTTCATGAAACAGAAGTATCTTTGAATAACTGGTCAAATCATTTTTCATTCTGCTGGTTAATGGCATTTTGTTTTCTTTCACATTTTGGTTATTTGGGTTGACTGAATCAAATACAGCTGAAAAATGCTGTCCATATAAGTTTGTTACGTCAGCTGTTCTGTGTTGCTCTAAAGTTTGCTGAAGTGTATTTGTATGTAACAAGCAACACATTGGCATACTGTGCTTGCATGTGATGAGTTTCAGTACATCTAACTCTTGCTTGTCTTTCCACACAGACACTTTGAAGGATCCATCAAGGGTACGTTTCTTTCTCTTATTGCTTGAGTTTGTTTCCTCAATGTTTTCTGTCCTTCTAAAGTAAAGCAATGGTAGTTTCCTCAGTATTTGGGAATAGAGGAGCTTTTCTTCATAATGACTTCACATGGAGAGGAGCCAATGGATCATTTGCTGCTTAACTGGCTTGATATTTTAAGCACATTTACAAACATGTCCAATGCCAGCCGTTTGGTCTTTGTCATCAGTGGAGTGGCTGAGAATAGCTGGCAGTAAGGAATGAACTCTTCAGTTGATATAAAGTTTTGCCACCCTTATACTGTGTCCCAACCAGGTACAATGAGAAGTTTCTGTCAGTTTTCAAAGCACAGTGTATCCAGTGGGTCCAACAGGTATTTGGATACAAAATAACAAATACCAAAAAATTTTTAATCAACTGGTGTTTTGATAATATCTAATGGATGTTTGAAGTCAATTTATCTCAAGTATCACATTAACATCAACACAATGCACGAACATTTGACTACATTTTACCATTACTTTTCATTTTAAATGGTGTGTCTATTGTTTTAAGTTTGTAATTTACAACCTATGATACACTACTATTCAAAAGCTTGGGGTACGATTCATTTATTTAAAAAAACAAAAATTAATCAATACTTTCATTCAGCAAGGATGCATTAATTTGATCAAAAGTGGCAGTAAAGACATTTATAATGTTATAAAATATTTCTATTTTAAATAAATGCGGTCCTTTTGAACTTTCTATTCATCAAAAAATCCTGAAGAAAATATCATTTCTACAAAAATATGAAAGACGCGCAGCTGGTTTCAAAATTGATAATAACAATCATGTTTCTTGAGCAGCAAATCAGCATATAAGACTGATTTCTGAAGGATTATGTGACACTGAAGACTGGAGTAATGATGTTGAAACTTCAGCTTTACATCACAAGAATAAATTACATTTTAAAACATATTCACACAGAAAACAGTTATTATAAATTGTAATAATATTTCACAGTATTACTGTTTTACTGTATATTTTATCAAATAAATGCAGCCTTTGTGAGCAGAAGAGACTTCTTTCAAAAACAAAAAATCTTACCTACCCTAAACTTTTTTAAACGGTTGTGTAAATTTTGTGAAATGTTATATTTTCTAACTTAAAACATTGAATTTTTTTTGTTCAGTATCCAAGTACTTTTTGTGGCCACATCTGTCAAACCTGTGTTCCTGATACACTGCTGAAATATAGCATCTGTGAGAGAAGTTGAGCGCTGTGAATCTTGTCGTTGTATAACAGTATGATCTCCTTCCTGTCCTCTGTTCTCTTTTGATTCATTTTAAAAGTTATATAAAAACTGGTTTTGGAAAACCTGATGTGTTCTTACTGCTTAGTGACTTTTCTGAACGTTTTAGTTATTGGTTCTGTTTTAAAACCTATGAGCTGGCTACCTAGACAGCATTTAACACACTTTCCACTGGAAACAAGAACAAGCAAACGTTAAATATAAGGCAGCATCACTTGTTTCCAAGATGGCTGATGAAGTCAGCAACTCCTGACCAGAAATATACTGATATATAATTCAGAAGTAATTCAGAAATTCAGTATGGCATTACCCTGACTAAAGTCTGTTGTTATGCTTATTAGCGTATTATTGTTAGCTTAGCAACATGCTAACATCAAACTCTATAGAGTGCAGCATTCTGGTTCCAGAAGTAAAAACTCATGAATTTTCTCCATAGGGAAATAGATTTTTAATGATAACATGTAAACCTTTACAGACAGACCTGCTGTGAGCTCTGAGGTTGTTAATTGATTGTATATGCTTTTGTTGAATTTGCTCTTAAAACACTTAAATATTTAACAATAAATGCCAACCTGGTCTCATTACGAAAACATACCTCTGGGAACTTTTTCGCAAGATGCGGAATACGTACCACCATGTACTTTTTGTGACATGTTCGATGTGAAATGTCCACTGAGTGGCGCTAAAAGTGTTTGGTTTTTTACTCCGGAACAGATGAACGTACATATGGTACCTTTTATGTGATGTTGGTTTTGTAGGCGTCACCGCAGTTCTGACTTGAAATGTCTGTTGAGTGGCGCTGTAAGTCTAATGCTGCGTGACGTTTTAAAATAACGCACCGTCTACACTACACCTAAACCTTCCTGATAGTATGAACAAAAGTGAATGTGACATAAAAACGCAATCGCAAAGCTCTTTCATCGTGAGTCATGTTTTTCACAGGATTTGTACCCAATGATTCTGCATCCTAAGTCCAATTCTGTTATTTTTTAGATCATTTTTGCCCACTCTCTTTGGTCTTTGTATTTATTTATTTATTTTTCTATTTATTCTGTACTGTACCTTTAAAAATACTTCCGGAACCAATGCTGCTGAAAAAGAGATTGACGTAGTTCCTGTTTAGAAGGCAGTTTGTGCAACATTATTCTAATGTAATAATCAGCATGTTTTTTTGTCCTCACAGCGTGGGATGGACAGTCTCTCCATGAGGTCGTCGGACAGCGATGTAAGCGACGTGTCCGCCATGTCGAGTGCGTCTCGGCTTAGCAGCACGAGCTACATGTCTGTCCAGTCAGAAAGGGTGCGAGCGAGCCGCAGGATCAGGTAAGTGCACGATAAAGCCCCTGACCCTGATAGCTGTGAAAGTGTCTGCAGTCATGAATACATTTACTTGTGATTCTGGAGAGTTCAGGTTCAGCTCTGCCTGCTTGAGAAGTGAACCGAACCTCTGAACTTGCCAAGAGTGTGTTTACCAATGACTGAGACCACATCACATGGTTTTGAAACAAAATTATATAGGTGAATCTCATGAAGAAATGTCCAACTCATATTTAACCCCCAAAACAAGAGGCAAACAAATATCAGTTCTCAATTACATTTCAATTCTTATTTCTGTAATACAACTCATAGTTTGGTAAGGCAAGATTTATTCATGTTTTTGAAAGAACTTGCTTATGCTCAGCAAAGCAGCATTTATTTGCTACAGTAAATACAATAATATTTTGAAATATTATTGCAATTTATGACAAGTGTATGAAGGTAGAATGATGCCTAAAAGATTTGCATACGCAGGGTAAGAGTTGTGAAATCATACATAAGACTGTAAGTGTAAATTAAATTTGCATTGCATTTAAAGGTGATGTGATGTGTTTATATGAGCCGATGGGATAAGAGTAAATGGAGAGTCAGCGAGAGCCTCATTTGATTGGCTACAAAAGGAAGATGGACCCGCCCTCTCCTCACCCTTGCAAAACTCAGTTAGTGACTGAGAGAATCATGCCAAAACTGTAAGCGCGGAAAAAAGAAAGACGGAGCTGTACATATCGGATTATTTCAGGAACTTTTTGCCTTACATACACAACAGGTCATTTAGACGTTTGACACAGTTTGTTTTTTTACACATACAGATTGGTTCTACGCAGTCAATCCGTTTTGCAGTTCTTTAAAATGTTGTTTTTGCTTGCAAATCACTGTTCACAGGCTTGCAGTGCTTTTGACTGTATTTTGGCGAAAAAAACGTGCCAAAAGTATAAGCACGGAAAAATGGAAGTAATTTATTCCTGTGATCAAAGCTGAATTTTCAGCATCAAAACCAGTCTTAGGTAGCATGCCAAAAATACACTGTATGGGTCAAAATTATCGATTTTTCTTTTATGCCAAAAATCATTAGGATATTAAGTAAAGATCATGTTCTGTGACAATATTTTGTATACAGAAAGATACATTTCTCACTGTAAATATATCAAAACTTCATTTTTGACTAGTAATATGCATTGCTAAGAACTTCATTTGGACAACTCTAAAGGTAATTTTGTCAGTATTTTGATTTTTTTGCTCCCTTTTTGCATTCCAGATTTTCTAGTTTTATCTCGGCCAGATATTGTCCAATCCTAACAAACCATACATCAATGGAAAGCTTATTTATTCAGCTTTCAGATGATGTGTAAATATCACTCTCAAAAAATTGACCCTTATGACTGGTTTTGTGGTCCAGGGTCACATATGATAAATTTGCTTCAGTGTTGAAAATAGTAATGCTGCTTCACATTTTTATGGAAACTGATTCATTGTTTAAAAAACAAAAAAAACAAAACAAAAAAAAAATCAGAATTCTTTGAGGAATAGAATGTTCAAAAGAACAGCATTTATTTGAAATAGAATTTAGCATTTTGATTAATTCATCATTGCTGAATAAAAGTATTAATTTCTTTAAAAAATGATTAATTTATTTTCATTTTTAAATTGTATTATTAAATATTTTCATATCACACAAATGAGAATGGGAATTTTGAGGAGAAAAGCTTATTTTTCATGAATGTTGCAAAGCAAAAACTGTTTAAAGCCTAAAATGTATTTTTGAAATATGAATTGGACATTTTTTTCATTATTTACATAAGATCCACCCATTAACAGAAGGACTGAGACTCTCAAAGAGAATCTCAAAGTACATGACAGTATCATTCAGTGTCACACAATCTCTCTCGTTCATAAAAAGAGTTCATTTTTCACATTTTCATACTGTTATTTTGTTCAGGGTTTCTTTGCTTTTTTTCATCTGCATGTCTGCCAGGCTTATATCTGTCTTTTCTGTGTGTTTTCTGTCTTGCATGCTTCCTTTCATGGTGTTGTGGCATGGTTTACGTGTGTGTGTGTGTGTGTGTGTGTGTGTGTGTGTGTGTGTGTGTGTGTGTGTCAGCCGTGCGGAGGCTCTTCAAAGTCAGGGAGAGGAGGGCGCTGTCTCTGTGGAAGAGCAGGTGGAAGCATCTACAGCGAGCGCACAGGGGGCGGGGCATGATGGGGAGGTGGGTGGGGCTACTGTCAACCCAGAGGAAGAGGAAGAAGAGGAGGTGCCTGAGAGGTTAGATACAGAGCGTCTCATAAACACAGCTAGTGTCCGCCAGCTAGCATCCTTTAGACAATGTCCTCCAGCTAGTGTGATCATGCCCCTAAATATCTGATTTATTCTGGTTAGTGCTGTCAAACAATTAATCACATCTAAATGAAAAGTTTGTGTTTACATAATATATGTGTGTGTACTGTGCATATTTACTATGTGTATATAAATACACACACATATATGTATATATTTAAAAAATATTAGCATGTGTATATATTTATGTTTATATATACAGTAATTTATATCATATATATATATATATATATATATTTTATATATAAATATAACCTATTGTTCTTGATATATATGCATGGATGTGTGTGCATTAATATACACATAATAAATATACACAGTACACACACACATATATATATATATTATGGAAACACAAACTTTTATTTTGGATGCGATTAATTGTGATTAATCATTTGACAGCACTAATTCTGATGTAAATTATAGTTTAGGAAATTATAAGAACTAGGAAGTCATTTACATAATTTCAAGTTGTTAAAAAAATATTATTTTTATGTTTATTTATTTATTTGGACAAAAAATAATTTAATTTATTACAAATTTGATATTTTTTGTAAAATTATATTCATGGTTTGGTTTAAACCGTATATTTTGATTTAATATTAATGAAAAAAAAAAACATTCGTACAAAGTGTATGTAACTTGATGTTTGTCAGGATAATAATTTTTTGCCTTTATACAATTTAATTTCAACTTAAACAAAAGCTAAATTAGCTATAATATGAAAATAGAATTTTTACTTAATTTTTTACTTACCCAAAAACATTTTGTTAGTCAGTATTTAATTTAGTTTACTTAATGTAAAGCCAACTTGAAAAGATCTTAATGTTTATTATGTCTTTTTAAATGATGCATCATAATTTCTGTTATGTACTAAAAAACACAACAGAAAAATAATAAAAAATAAAACTAATAATTTCTGCAGTCAGAAAAGCTATCCAGCATGTTTAATGTCAATTAAGCAAAAATGCGAAAGGAAAAAAAAAAAGAATAATGAAATACAAATAAAAACAAAAATAAATATAAAATGTAATTACATTTTGTGTTTATTTGTCACATTTTTTTTCATTCATTTCATTTGGACGTCTATGGGAAGTGTTATTTTTAGACAACAAAATCAAAAACAAGTTTAAACCAGAAAGCATAATTCTCGATTAGAAAAAAAATAAATCACTTTTTTATGTCTTGTAATCCCGTTGTGTGTTTGTTAGTTGTGGATGACACCTCTCTCCACTGCCATATAATTCGTCATACTGTCCCAAAAGAGTTTGTGTCTTACATAATATCCCAGTCATCTCAGTAACCCTGGGGAGGGTCGCCTGAACAGCTGCCGTCTCCACTCCAATTAGAGCAAAACCAAGAAAAAAGCTTCAGTTCTCCAGCATTTCCGCCGATTTCCACTTCAAGAAGTTTTCAGTGCCATTTGTGGGTCACTAATTGAATATAGATGAAGTGTTTGGGGTCATTAAAAACGCTACAGCAGATAAAATAGAATTTTAATGTTGTTAACGGAGTTTTTCGCCAATTAGCAACTGCAGTAGCATGAGTTTTTACATAACCAGCACTCAGAGACTCTCTCGTACAGATGTTGAGTACCGCAGACTGCATTTTTATTAGCTTACAATCATTTCAAAGTACCAGCCATGCTTGAAAAGGTTTATGCCTCTTTCGGTTTGACGGTCATTTAAGTTGGGTTAATGAGAACGATTCATTCATTCATAGAGTCAGATGCTGCTGTCAAAGCCAGGCAAGGTCATTTCCTGGCTGTTATTGTGCATTCATTCATACAGACACGATCATAAGGTCTCGTAGCTTCTGACCCAAACTTCACAAAAAGTAAAAGCAGCTCCTCATCTTCATGGCTTTCTGGAGTTTCCACAGAAACACTGAGCTGTTAGGTGCCAAGAAAAGATGAAATGGACGTGGCTCATCAAAGAGTCCTTCTGTCCTCCCACCGTTTCCGTTTTGCCAGAAAAGACTTAAAACGCACACCTTTCTCTCTACAGGCCTGCCAGAGATCATGTCAGTATCATAGAGTCTAAACCACTGATCTATAATAGAGAACTGGATTGCTCATGACGTCATGAAAGTGAAGCCGCCGCGCCGCCATATTGGTATTCCCCAGTATTCCCATACATTCCATTGAATTAATAGGAAATCGTACAAATTTAATGAGAAAACATCACCTAACAAGTCAGCGTTTTTAAATCTGAAGTATCCCTGTACATTCTTACAGTGCAAACACCCTAGGCATGTAAACGGTTATTTTTTTAATGTCGGAAATTTCCCCTGCTTATTAAAAAGTTACGTTCATTACAGTAGCGAACATCAGATGAACATGATGAACATCAGACGGACAGGACCTCAAAACATAACAAATGACAAAGTGCTCATTCTGAAATATGAAGAAAGATTTATGCTGTGTATACACATATAGCCTACCTTCATTCGCCTTGTACAGTTATTCACTGTAATTTTGTTACAGTGTTTTTAATCGTACAGTAGGATAACTGCAAATGTTTCAACAATGATTTCGTTAACAGCATTCGTTTTGAAGCAGGTAATGATTTAAATGGTGGTTAAATAAATTTTTAATAGCATACATAACATTTTACATGGAAATGGTAATTCTAGTAAACATATGTGCGCGATGTTGGAGAGTCTGAAATAGATGTTGCTCAATCAGGACATTAAAAATATACACATCATAATTTATTCAGAGAAATAACTGACTACATACAGTAGGGACTTAAAGACATAGGTATTTCAAGATGAAGTGCATGTAAGCTGCTTTTCAGTACAACATAGTAATATAGTAACAGAGGCTAGCCTATTGTATTATTCGTATATTCAAATTAATTTCTGATACTAATATCGTTCATGTTTAATAATTCCTGAATAATTACGTAATACCATAAAAAGAAATAGGCTATATTTTGTGTTGGATCAGTTACCTGTGTCGGCAGTGCGCAGTAGACACACCCACCTAAACGATTTAAATATATGCTTATCCTGCCCAAAAAAGACCATAAACATTGCAGATAACATCTGAAGTAAAAATGAATTTACATACACGTAACATAAAAATTAATCCTGTGTGACTGATTCGCTTCAAATCGGGTGATTTTAGGTCAGCGGTTTGCATGTGACTCAATGGTGCTCTCTGCTGGTAGGGAATAGTAAGATGGCGGATCGAACACTTCCGGTGGCTTCACTGCCTATCGGCAGTTTAGAACGCAATGAGCAATCCAGTCATTATATATAGATCAGTGGTCTAAACCAATAATCCAGTGAATCAGTTCGTTTGAATGATATTATGAGCCTTTAGGAGTTTATAGACATTATACACTACCATTCAGAAATTTGGTGTCAGAAAGATGTTGTAATGTTTTCAACAGAAGTCTCTTCTGCTCATTAAGGCTGCGTTTATTTGATCAAAATACAGTTAAAAACAGTAATTTTGTTAAATATTATTACCTAAAATAGCGGTTCTAACTGGACTGCATGACATAAAGAAAGCGGTAGCACCATTTCAGTTGTTTAAAGTGAGAGCCAAACATGCCTCATTCAAGCCCTTCCCACTGTGTGTGCATTGCTTCTCGATCCCGCTAAAGAGCGCTGCAAGAGCTGCAGATGATGCAGTTATTTTGAAAAAAGTAGCAGAAATAAGATGCGTGGCAAAATAGGTTGATACTTCCTCTAAAATATTGCAGGAAACCAGAATGCAGCAAATGCAATTATTTTTCTCTGTCATACATGTCATCTTTCTTTGTCATCTCAGTCAGATTTTTAACCCTTTGTATGTTTTCAAATTTTTAATCAAGTTTTATACAGTTTTCATAAAAGTCTTAAAGGTACAGTACAAAATGAATGAATGAATGCAAAGAGAGATTGGGCAAAAATGGTCTTAAAAATAACTGTTTTGGCACAAAAACCTTGTCTAAAATCTCAAGTACAATATTTAAAGAATAGAAGAGGGGAATAGAAGTTTGTTGAGACTATTTTAACAACTTATAGACAGTTGTGTGTACAACTATAATAATAAGACCTACTGAAACTGATATCCACAACCCAAGCAATGTCAAGTTGAAGAGGCATATTTAAAAAATAAATAACACATACATTTGAGTCAGTGTCTAAGTGTTACAGCGTTTAATGTCAGGTGGTCCTGCCTGATGAAGACTTTAACATTCAGAGCAAAGATGAGGCTAGAAGATGCAGTTGCCATAGAAACAGCTTCATCTTTTTCGTCACAGCCGTACAAATGTTTCAGCTCAGTGTCAATGGAAATGTGCTCACAAAAGTCTCTTCCGATAGTGTTTTCATATGATAAAGTTGACCTAAAAACTTGCCATTCACAGAAACCCAACAGAACAGAAATCTGTGGTTTCTGTTAGTCAGACGGGTCACTGGCATAGGATCAGTTCTCATGTTTGTATCTTAAAGCCATCCTCTCATATTTTCTCAGGAGAGTTTGATGAGTCACCGTCTCGTTATTTTCTCTGTGTTTGACTCGAGAGCTTGTCTCATGTCACCTAAATAGGTCATTATATAAGCTTTCAGCAAACTGTGTCTCGGTGTATAAATAATTAGTCTCTATACATACCTGACCTTTCTCTACGATATGCTAAAGTAAACCTTTTCAATTAGATAAAATAATGTTAAAGCGGATTGATTAAATTAATGGTATAGAGATTGACTTTGCACTAGAGCAGTTTTTATTTTTTACAGCAGTCTTGTGGCAGATAAACTCTAAATAGACACAGCAGCACTCAGTCTTTAAAACCTCATGACACCATTTCCCTAGTCAAAAAAAAATCATAATTTATTTAAAATACATTTATTTCATACTAAGTATAGTTCAAATCCTTTAACATATTTATTAACATATCACTTAAGACTTACTGATATAAAAATTATAATTAAACTTTATTAGGGGTACTACTTGTGCACAATGCACGTTTCTTAATATTAAGCCTAAAATGTGTTTTAATGTCTCTGTTGATGAGGATTGTGTGATCTTTGAATAATATCAGTCTTTAAATGCTAGATATTTAAAGTGTATCTGAAATAAACTTGCAGTAGTTCCACTTTAGCACAATCAAATATACTTCAGTATATCTTTAGTTGGACTTCAGCACTACTTCCACACAATTGAAGTGCATTAAGCACAAAATTAATTGTTACAGTTTAGCAGACTTTTAAGTGTACCAGTTTGTATACCACAAGTACAACTGCAGGGTATTTTTTTATTAATTAAGTTATTAAGTAAGGGTATTAAGTACATAAATATGTAAATGTATTTGTAGTATACTTAGCACAAATATATTATAGTATATTTTTTTCACTATGGTAGGGCAGTACCAAATATTAAAATCTACAGTCAAAAACCAGATAATTCAGTAAGAACTCAAAGATGTCTCATCAAATGATCTATATAATAATGAAGTTACATCAAGTTATTTGAGCAATTCTAAAGCCGCCTATATTTTAAGGTTATTTTTGTTTGTTTGGGGCTTTAGCTGACAGATTGATGTGCAATAACAGGCTCAATGCCGATTTATACTCGACGTGTCCGCAGGTTTGCAAAGATGGCGTCATCGCGGTTTTGACGGAAGTTCGCTTTGAGTGTGCACGACCTCATTTCGCGTGGCGGCGTGCACGACATTTTTTGTAACTTTCCACGCGGCTCCGTTTCCGAAGATGTACGACTTCAAGGCGACTCTGGCCAAACAGGCACATCTTTACCGCCATTTATGTGAAACTGAAGCAGCTTTATGTAAAGTTGAAACTCCATCGTGTGCTTTTTAAGGTTTTTAGGTGAAAAAAAATAAAGTTTTTGCATAGTTTGTCCAAGGGTTTTTAAATGAAGTACGTTTTATTTTATTGTTTAAAAAAAGAATTAGAATTCATTTAGATAGGATTTAACACTATTTGCTTAAATTTGCCTTGTTTGATGTGAGAAAAACCCAAAAGCTGAAGATTTTTTAAAGTTTGTACATAAAAAAATTAATTCATTCATCAAATCAAGTTTTGAGTCTTGCACCTGGTAAATGACTTCTTCTTGATTCCCGATGGTTTTAGAGGACAATTACTCCTCGTCACCCCCTTTCGTTTCAAAGAATAGTACAACGGCGAACGTGACGTATAAGTATAAAAGCCTCGTCCATTTGGGAAGGTGCGCGCGCAGGCCCACAAAATAGTCCAACTTTCATAGATTTCTCTTGCTAAGTGCTATGGATGTATTTTTGTAGGCAGACCCATAATTGTTTGCATCTGCCTGGTTCCCTCGACAAACACCCAAACTGATTTTCTATTGGCTTTTGGATTATTGCAAAAAATAAGCTCTGTAACCAACAAAACTTTGATTTACATGTTTTGTTCATCATATAATCTTCACAAATAAACACTTCAATGAATTTTCAAGTAGGCTATAAATTAACTACAAAATGGTCACATGACTTCAACATCACCACCATTAAGCTTCAGACAACACTTTATTTTGGTGTTAAAATGGTACTGTCAGGATTTACTAAAGATGCGCTGTGAAGAATTAGCGCTGAAAAGGCGTGGAAACAGTTATTTTTGCGCCTGACCTTATTGAATATGCATCTGTAGGAGTTTCCCTTTCAGACGCAGAATTTATGGGAGGAGAGTATTAAAATGAATCACGCAGCACGATTTACTAACGTTTGCGCTCATCAAATTACTGGTATTTTTCGCCATTATTTAACGCCCAAAAAAAAGCATGTCTTAAACTATTTTGCGCTTGAAATGGCTGCAGTTGTTGTTGCTATAGGAGGCGCTGCAGAGAAAAGAGACTGCAAAAAAGTGACTATTTGGAATACAAGAAGAACACGAAAATATCATTTGCCAAGCCATGTTATTTTTCATTTGCTTCAGGAAATAAAAGACGACTTGGAACCCTCAACTAGGACTCACGCAATACCACGTCTATCAAAACTTCTTGCAAACCTTCATTTTTTGACCTCCGGTTCTTTTCAACCTACTGCAGCTTTTTTAGC
The DNA here is from genome assembly GCA_021397915.2 of Tor tambroides. Lineage (NCBI taxonomy): Eukaryota > Metazoa > Chordata > Actinopteri > Cypriniformes > Cyprinidae > Tor > Tor tambroides. The sequence continues at coordinate 9,582 of JAFVLL020032091.1, read as the reverse complement.
TGGGATTTCACAGTCTGCATTTTCATCTGCATCGGTTCTGCTTATTTGCGACTACGCCAACTTGCGCTGCACTTGGTATATTGCGTTGGTCGATATGTAAATGAGATGTCGCATTGTCAGTAAATCACCTGCAGAAATTTCCACACCCATCGGCGCTGTTTTGGAATTGCACTCTCGTGCTAATTTGCCCTGTTTAGTACATCTGGCCCTTAATGTCTTAGATAACCTCAAGAGTCCCATTGAGACACTTGTTATCATCTGCCTTTTTCAAGACAAGTAAAAGCTTAAAAAAATCACAAGAGGTATTACTGATGTATTTTATGCTGTAGAATAAATTATTTCTTACGTTTTTGTTAAACACAGACCTTATTTTAGGAATTTAACCAAAAACCCATTCAAAAAAACCCAGTGACTTCAGGACAGTGCTAAAATACAACTCATTTCTTGGTTTTGTCCCACAAAAATACATCATTCCTGCAGCTCTCCAGAGATGCTGGTCATGCTCATGCTCCCCAGTAGATGTGGATGTTGTACCAGTGTGCCTGTCCTTCACCTTTGACCCTTCTCCTAAATGCTGTAGCTGAATCCTGTCCCTTCCTCTCTCTTCCTGTCCCTGTCCTCCTCTCCTTCCGTCTCTTCCTGTATCTCCTGTACCTGACATGGCTGACAGTGAGTTTACATCTAAAATGAAACACAGGGCTCAGACGGCCACCCCAGGCTCCAACATCACCAAGAGCTCCAGTGTGGGTGGAGACATGTGCTCGCTGGGCAGGAACGACGACGAGGACGACGACAAGAAGAGGCGCTCCAGCTTCGGAGCCAAGATGGCCGCCATGGTGGGACTGGGGAAGAAGAGTCAGAGTACCTCCCAGCTGGACCCAGAGGGTGAGTGAACTGAGCTGGTACACAAACACACACATATGGTGAACTTCATGAAAGCGCCCTGCTAAAAACGAGCGGAATGATTTTACATGTTGGTTTAGTGCTGGTGAAGCAGGTTGACCATGATATTTTTGATGGTTAAGCTAGTTAAGACGTTTTCTGGGGAAGCATCCAAAACACATGATATGAAAGCAGGCCACTCCTGGATAACTTTTACAGTTCAAGGCATGGAAATTTCTGTTGTGAATATGCATTTTATAGTTTTGCTCTGCTCTAAAAATATCAGCTAAACATTGCTCTTGTGTTGTGCTTGTAAACCATATTTTGCCCAATTTGTGGAGGCTTTTTAATAAATCAGTTCAGTACAGATAAAGGGCTACCATTTTAGACAATTTTAGGCAATTTTTAAAACCATTGTAAGCCCAAAATCATCATAAAGTGGGCCATAAATGGTCTTTTCGAACACTTTACATTGCTGTTCAAAAGTCTGGGGTTGGTAAGATTTTTTTTTTTTTTTTTGACCACCAAGGCTTGAATTTATTTGATCAAAAACACAGTAAAAACAGTAAAAACAGTAATATTGTGAAATATAATTACAATTTACAATATTTTTTTCTCTTTAAATATATTGTAAAATGTACTTTATTGCTGTGATCAAAGCTGTATTTTCATCATTCTAATATACTGATTTGCTGCTCAAGAAACATTTCTGATTATCATCATTGTTGCACTATTAATATTTTTGTAGAAAGTGTGATACATTTTTTCAGTCTTTGATGAATAGAAAGTTCAAAAGAACATTTTATTTGAAACAGAAATCTTTCGTGACATTGTAACAATCTTTTGTAAATGTCTTTACTGTCCTTTTTGATCAATTTATTGCATCCTTGTTGAATTCAAAAATAATAATTTCTTAAAAGTAAAATATAACTGACCCCAAACTTTAAAGTATATAATTCTTTTTCTTACTTAGTATTTTTTTGTCTTGTTTTCCAGTACAAATATCTAATCATTCTTGAATCAAGATTTCTGATTTCTGAAAAAATGATCAAAAAATGTTTTTTAGCTTTTGCTTAAAACAAGAAACAATATCTGCCGATGGGGTAAGAAAAATAATATTGTTTTGCCTTTGAATTAAGATTATTTTTCTTAACCCATTGGCAGATTTTTTTTTTTCTTGATTTAAGCAAGAACTAACAAAATATAAATAATACAAATACATTTAGATAAATTTAAAAATAATATAGATATTTTTTTTGGAAAACAAGACTTAATATCTTGTTTATTTTGCTTTACAAGAAAATGCATCTTGATTCAAGAATGTTTCGATTTTTATATTAGAAATCAAGACAAAAATACTAAGTAAGAAAATCATTTTAGTGTTTTGGGGGATGGCCTCGCAAATATTTTTATTGGCTTTTACTTCATGTACCACATTTCACCCAAGTGAAACTTTTACCTTTTTTCCCCCTCTATTAATTTACAGTGAATAAAGATACGATGTTTTGCTGATGACCTAAATAACTGATAAAGAGAAGACTGTGTTTGGATGGGTAATTCTGCAGAGCATTCAGTTCAATTGTAAATGCAGGTCATACAATCAATATGCACTAATTCAGCCTGTTTAAACAGCCCAATCTACAAAGATGTGTTTTTTTCTGTTTCTGTCAGTGTGAGTTGGTCTGTTAGGGTGTTGTGTTTAATGCGGCGTTTATCTGCACAATGGCTTTGAGCAGAAGCTCTCTTGTGCCGCTCTTCAGATAGATGTGGAGGAACCGTAAACAAGCCTGAATGTTTTTCTAGGCCACAGTTGTTTGTTATTGTGGAGATGAACTGGGTCTGGCCGATTCAAGGTCTGTCACATCTCGATATTCAGACTACGACGTGGCAGCTGCACTGATGGCTACACCATCATGGATTGCATGTCAATCTTTTCAGTTGCTTGTGAGTTTCTTAAAAATGAAGGTTCTTCATTGGCATATATGATTCCATGATGAACCTTAAACATCCGTGGAATCTTTCCATTGCAGAAAAGATTTGTTATAATGGAAAGAGGTTATAATTATAATATTAAAATGTTCTTCATACTAAGAAAAACAATGGTTCTTTTAGGAACTGATCACTGAAAGGATCTATAAGGAACCAAAAATGGTTCTTCAATGGCATTTACTGTAAAAAAAAAAAAAAAACCTTTTGGAAACTTAATTTTTATGAGTGTAACTTTGGTTCCATCCATATAAAGTCAGTCTTTCCATTACCAACAGTACATGCCATTTGATGCTTTTGTAACAGAAAGACGTGATATTTTTATATTGTTCTTCACTGTTATGCAAGAGCTGGCTTTGAGCATACAACTCAGCCACTCAGATCAATCAGGATCATTATTCCTGATCATCTCAATGGATGGAGGTCCAGTTGGACCATGCAATGCAAGCGGTACAATTTATTCATAAAACTGAGTCTGAATAGGTCTGTATTCATTCATTTTACAGCCCTGTGTAATATATATAATCACTGCCAGTAGAAGTCATGTGGTGCAACTACCATGCAGAAAAAACCTAAAACAGGAAATGATGTCATTGAGATGGCACCTGCAGAGCCCCACAATCAGTCAAGTTCATGAAATGTAAGATAAACTTACGTTTTTGTGGTAAACCAAGCATTGTTTCGGTTGCAGAATGTCACATGGTGCATCTACCCAAAAACTTAATGATATTTATAAATTAATAATTCATGCTATGTATAAAATGAGATTAAGATCTACTGTATACACTTTTGTGTTCAAAATATAAGTAACATATTTTATTAATTTTACTTGGTTACACCACATGACATAAGTCATTTAAAGCAATAATTCAGCCAGAAATGATAACGATGAATGATTTAAAAATACATTTTTCAAAGTAGTCATACAGGTTTGGAACCACATAATTGTGAGTAAAAGATGTGAGAATAGAGAATATTCATTGTTTTTCAGTTATAAATATTTTGATAAATTCTCTCTTTAATATACAGCATCAAAGTTTTAGAACCAGTATAGATACAAAAAGTGCAGTTTTTGTTTCAAACTAGTTTTTTTAAAGGATTTTCTTTAACACTATTGTCATTTACCCTACTAATATGAATAATTGCAAATTAAAGAACTGCTAAACACTAATGAAGCTTTATAAGGGAAAAAAACAGATACTTTACCTTAAAAATCCTTTAACATCCCAAAATGACCTCCTATTTTCGGTCTTTCTGAGAAAAAGCAGTTTGTCATTCACTTTTTCCTTGGTGGAAGTCGTGACCCAGTCAGTGGCCCATCTAAACACACACACACACACACACACACACACAGTGACATGAGCTAACTTTGAGGAAGCGCATGTCCCTCTCTCCAGCTCCCAGGCAGGATTCTGGGGTCCTGCTGGTGTAATCATGCCTCACACCCCGCTCTGCCTCATAAAGACCTGCTGAGATAGGATGGATTGAATCGGATGCTCCGCCTGGTCATGCGCTGAAATCTATGATCAGACACACTGGTCAAAGCTTCCCTTTAGATAAAGTAGATTTACAGCATTTACAGCATGTGAGGGGGTAAATTGCTCTCTCAGATGCCCTGTTGCTGTCTGTTGAGGGTTTAAAAGAGCTTTGCTGCTGGAGGAACTTCCTGCAGCGCTTGCTTTGATTTGACTGGCGAGTTGACATAATGGATGCAAATGAGCACTATTTCAGTTCATATAAGCTAACAGCTTGAGTGACGCATCTTTGCTGGAAAGAACACAGCGTTTCTCTGGCTTTGTGTAAAGTAGATCAGACAACACTATTGCATGAATTCCCTTTTATTACTAGGTGTTGTATGTAATGTTTTGACTGTACTAAGGCAAAAAAATACCATAATATGTTTGCAGATATTTAGGACACATGCTAAGTTCACATCAGAAAAACAAAGCTACAGCCAGTTGTTCTACTTTGAAATGTGTGTTCCGTGTCGGAATGTCTGTTTTTGTTTTGATCTGTGTGACTCCACCCACTGCCAGTTTACCCGATAGTATTTCGACACCTCGGGTTGCCAGTTGGTGGAAAACACATTAAGTCAGCAAATGAACCGAGTCAGAAATGGCAGATTCCACCCAACTTACAAAGCCTTTGGCATCAATCTAAAAAGCGCTATGACCAGAGGCATATTAAAACAGAAAAATCAACTCAAATTACAGAACAAAGGCCTTTTCACACTGAACGCGAATGGTTGGCGTGATGACGCTTTTGAATCGAAACAATAGATCCCTATGGAGCTATTAATACCAGGCGCAATCATTAGCGGCGCGAAAAAGCAAGGATTTTTTTTTTTTTAGATCAGAAGTTATTACAAGCAATCAGTGATGGTTTAAAATGGGTTTTATGCAAAAACATTAACATTTTCAAGTGTAGCTTGATGTTAAATGTACCTCTAATTATATTTTAAGATGTATACTTGTAAGCATTCTAGATAGTTTGTTTCTGGTGAAGAACCAAACTTTATTTATCTTAATTTAATGCTGTATGTTGAGCAGCGGATGATGTTATCCATATACGAGATACATATGCATTGAAAAATGCATTGTTGGTTGTTGCCAATTGAATTTGCAGACGATGTTCAATCGTTTGTGAAAGCACCATTTGTTGACGATTCACATCGTGCTCAACCTTAAGGCTCGTCGCCTTCCATTGTCAATTGCACTTGTTCCTGTTGCATGTCCTCAATCTGGCAACTTGCATGAATGTTCAGTCTGAGGAGGAGGGAGTGGGAGAAACAACTCCCTCCAGTATTTTGAATTTGGACTGCAATGCCCATTTTAACCACTAGCTGTCAATATTACATACTGCACCTTTAAAGGTATAGTTCACCAAAAATGAACATTCTGTCATTTACGCACACTGCACTTGTTCCAAGCCTGTATGAGTTTCATTTCTTTGCTGAACACAAAAGAAGATATTTTGAAGAATGTTGATTATCAAGCAGTTGCCAGTAGCCATTGAGTTCCATAGCATTTTTTATTTTTTTCCATACTATGGAAGTCAATGGCTACCTGCAACAGTTTGGTTACCTACATTCTTTAAAATATCTTCTTTTGTGTTTAGCAGAAACAGTTTGGAATTGACAGGTTTGGAACAACTTGAAGATGAGTAAATGATAACATTTTAATTTTGGGGTGAACCATACATTTTACACACTCAAGTACAGTTTATAATAATGCCAAATTAAAAGGTTTTAAAGTACATTTCCATCATCAGTTACCCTCATGTTGTTCCAAACCTGTATGTGTTTCTTCTGTAGAAGATATTTTGAGATGTGTTTATTGTCCATTCAGTCAGCAAAACTATTTGGTTACCAACATTTTAATCTTCTTTTGTGTTCAGGAAAAGTAGTTACGCATGGCCTGTTGCATGATTATTGTACCTCCACCAGAATCTCTTAAAATAGGTCAAAGAATATTTTTGTGGCATCAGAGCTGCTGCAGTAGATGCAGTAATGATTCACTCTCCCGCTGTTCAGATCAACATGTTTCCATATTTAACAGGCTTGTTCTCACTCCCAGTGCTTGCTCCTCACGTATTTAAAGATCGTCTCCTTTCTGTTTCCTGCCAGATCAGTCATATACAGCTAAAAATACATCTCCTCTGATTTTCACACACAGACACACAGAGTCTGGAGGAGGATAGATACACTGGCTGTGTACGTCAGTGGCATGGCATGATGTAAAATCCTGCTCTTCATGAGCCTCTGGAGTGGCACTTAATGATATATTAACACAAAAAGAGTAAAATACTTGTTCTGTATTACATTCTGGATTTCATTTAAAGCACTTAATATTACATACAGATTATAGATTGAAACTGGATTTTTTACCATTTTTACAAAGAACTCGAGTTCAGTGCTTGCCCTTTCAAAACATGATGTTGGGGTGTTGTGGATATTTTCAATATTATGTGGTTGCTAAGGACTTTTAAGTGTTTTCCTAGGGTGTTAAGGGTGGTAATAGGTGGTTATTTACTGGACCAACTCAAAGGAGCCCACCTTTAGGTCTGTGTGATGTTCTGCTACAATAAAACTTTTTTTCCAGTCAGATTGTTCATTCCACATGATTTGAAGCAGAATTCATTGACAAACTTGTGGGACAAGATCTCTGTTTTAGCAAACAACACTAATAATATTTTTCTGACCAGTCCATTGGCTTTTGTCAGTAGCCGGGTTTCCATCCAAAGTTGCGAATTTAACTTATGCACAAAATTGGAATGTCGCATAAAACATTTGCGAATAAGCACCGTTTCCATTCAACGAGTCAACAAAATCTTCCTGATCATCACTTCCTGATAAACTGGCACTAAATGTTGCTTAGAAAAGTAGGAGTAGTATTGCTTTTGGAGGTGGATGCCTGCTGATGCACAGTCATGTAAGACAGTTCTGGGAGGTAATTATGATGACAGACTTTGCTAAGGCATTTAAGAAAAACCATAACATTTCAGATGCTGTGGAACGAGATCGATCCGCTGGTTATGCTGTCCCATCGCGCAAATCATATGACTTTTTTGATGCGCATGGAGTAATTTATTTGGCAAATGCCTTTCCATCTCCCATTATTCACATTAAACGTAAACGCAAGAAAACGTAAAAACTTTTTTGTGAATTAAGTTTTTTTTATATATATATTTGGCATTTCCATCACTCGTTTCTGATGCGATACTTCAAAATGCGCGTAAAAACAGGGTGATGGAAACATAGCTAGTGTATCATTGGTGGTGGTCTTGCAGTGTGTTTGTTTCAGGGTTTTGAAGGTCATTAGTTCAGTCAGGTAATGGGGACCTGGTGTTAATGGGTCACACTGTTTTTCTTCAGAGAGATAACAGAGCTATTTACTTTTACAGCTTCACTGAGTATACTAATACCAGCATATACTGATGGACTGGAAATAAAGCAGAACTGCAAAATAATCATATCTGGTGTGTATATAGTTTGTAAAGTGTGTTTTTCATTGAAAAATTGGGCACATGGGCAAGAATTTAGAGAAATGTAGCATTGCATCACTTGCTCACCAATGATCCTCTGTAGTGAATGGGTGCCGTCAGAATGAGAGTCCAAACAGCTGATAAAAACATCACAATAGTCCACAAGTAATCCACACCACTCCAGTCCATCAATTAATGTCTTGTGAAGCAAAAAGTTGTGCGTTTATAAGAAACAAATCTGTCATTAAGATATTTCTAACTTTGAATTGTTGCTTCTGGCCAAAATACCATAATACCGGAGTCCAAAATCTATAATAACACTTCCTCCGGTAATAAAGTCCATCTCCTGTTGTTCCTCACACCAAAATCCACCAAAATATTTGTTCAGAACTGTTTTGGACTGTTTTTAATTGTAAACTGTGCTTGATCTGTGCAGATTTCTCACCAGACGAGTCAGACGAGATGGCTTTTTCACTGCTGAAAGTAATATTATAGATAGAGGACTTGTATTGTTGCTGGAAGCAACAGTTTGAAGTTAAAAATGCTGCATTTTGTTTATTACAAACACACATGTTTTTGCTTTCCACATTCAGTGCACACATACTTCCCATGATTAGCTTCGTAGCACATTGATTTCTGTTTTTAATGTCAGATTTGTGTTACTTTCATTGCCAAAAGAGCTCTCTCTTGTAGTGCTGGCAAGTCTGATTTGGTTTGTTTTAAACAGTCTTCTCTCATACAGTGTATAGTTTTTGAAAAGTCTGATTCATTTTAATGAATCAGTTTATTCAAATGGTTCCTGTGAATGAACCTACTGCGAAAAGATTCTTATACTGTTGCTTGACAAATAACAGAAGTGGCTTTCAAAGGAGATATGGAAACATTCAACATCAGTGGCAGTATATGCCACACAAATAAAGCACACCAGTATCCATTAGCATGTTGCTAAGCTAACAGCATGATAGTGTGTGCATTGTGCATTTTTATTAATTTTGACTACCTACATTTGAAAACAGTTTGTAGAGCAGCTTGTGCGCACTTACTGTAGAATAGGGCCTGTAACCTAAAATAGCCTTAAAATACTGTCTAGGTAGGTAGCTCACTAGGGTTTGGAAGTGATAAATGAAAAACGGGATCATGAAAATGTTCCCAAAGCTCTTTGCTCAGTCGCCAAGCCTTTCTAAACACCCTGTCACTGGCTGGTTTACAGGAATGTGTAAACCACTTGTTGTGGAATAATGGACTTGCGTTTACGGTCCGTGTGGTCCGGCTGTTAATAACACGCTGACCGCTCACTACGTCCATCTGTTCCCGTGGGTCATAGGTCAACACGAGCCAATATCTCAGCACATGATACGATGGTAAAGAGCCATTTCAACACCTGGTTGTTATTCAAGAGACTGTGCTTTTTGGAGCATTAAAGCTCTCCTGAGCGCTTGTAAGTTTGCATTTTGAATGAATGACATTGTGGAATATTCCATTCCTTTGTTACACAGATTCTTTCAGGTTTATTTTTGTCTGTATTCCATTTATAGCTATACTGCATTTAATACACAGCAGAATGTTTGTGGTAACTTTTTTTGAAAGACATTAATACTTTTATTCAACGAGGACGTATTAAATCAATCAAAAGTGTTGAAATGTTTCTTGAGCAGCAAATCAGCATATTAGAATGATTTCTGAAGGATCATGTGACACTGAAGACTGGAGTAATGATGCTGAAAATTCAGC
>JAFVLL020032090.1:0-15000 GCA_021397915.2 Tor tambroides | reverse complement strand
GTTTGTTGCCTTCATAACAACTTTGTAAAACTGCCTATTTTGGTGCTATTTTTAAAAATCCAAGCACTTTGAAAGACAAACCTGTATTGCAGTGTTGGTAAATAAAACCCAGTAATTGCAATTCTTCTAGAAAAACAATAAAAGTGATCACTTCCATGTTAATGCATTGCAACGTAAAAATCTGTTGCAGAGAAAAAAAGTTGGGTTTTGTTTGCCACTTTATTTTTTGCCATTAAATGCATGCTTTATTTTTGCAGTGCATTGTTTTTTTTGCATCAAATGCAAAACCATTTTTCAAGCAACAAGTGATAATTTTCCAGTCACTTGGTTTCTGTTCATGTTGTGCAGATGCTGGGAATCATGGGCCGCAGTGACGTCACAGACAGATATCCTTTACCTGCATGAAAGGACGGCCAAATAAGTGATATTGTGCATGGTTTTTTGGCTCGTATGTGGTGCGCACCGCCCAGCAGAGAGAGACAGACATTCACTACAGGCTGAACAAGTCTGACTCTGCTCGGCTGGCATCTGTAATCCTGTCCTGTCTCACTCTGTAATTATCCTTTCTTCACTGTGCCACATTTTACATAAACAATTCCACAGCCGTGCAAGTGCATAAACAAACAATGCACATCACACACACACACACACACACACACACACACACAGATTTACGTAAACAGTGCTGCTCCGTCCAGAAGCACAGTCTCTGACACAGCTTTCTAATAAACCTCACTTTGCACACGACGAATATTGTTTACTCTGTGATGAACTGCATATGCTTCTCTATTGCAAGTCGCTTTGGATGAAAGCATCTACTAAATGCATAAATGTACATAATGCATAATGTAATTATTCAGTCTGTAATGCAGCCATACGTGACATTCAACTTGTGTCGCCAGAAGCATTTGCATTCATTCGAGTTTGTTTCAGGTCTCAGTACTCAAATATGCAAATGTAGGCATGTGTTGTAGTGTAGAAATAAACTAAAATACATTATTATGTATTTCTTTTTTACTTATAAGGGCATATATATATATATAAACAAAAACTAATAAAAAATATTAAAAACACAAAACACAATAAAATTAAATTTTAAAAATGAACTGAAATAAAATTTAAATTTGAAATTAAAATGGGAAAAAAAATAAAAAACAACAAAATTACTAAAACTTACCTAAAAGCAAAATAAAATATTTAAATTTGTGTGTGTGTGTGTGTGTGTGTTTGGAGACATCTACTTTTCGTGTGCCACCATGCTTTCTTGTTCTCACTTGTCTGAAGATGTCACTTTCTGCATCGTAATTCATCCATCCTAATTCTACCTTTCTCATAGTCTTTTGAGCATTCTTTGTTTTGTGTTGTTGACTTGTTGTGACAGAATCATCACACTTACATTTTTTGGATAACTTAGATTTCAATCGCTCAAAAAGTTTTGATTTTCTGTTATTGGGGTCATTCCTGTAACTGGCTTTCTGTCTGCAAAATCCCAAAATGGCCAAACGATCACCATAAGATGGAAAGTATGTCTTTAGCTGCTCATCTGTCATTAGTTCGATGACGCTGGTATCAATCTAGAAAAAAAGGAAATTTAGTTTAAATTAGATATTTGATATTTTGAGTTTACATGTCATCACACAATTTTCCCTGACCAATGGTTGGATACAAGAAATATTTAGCTGCAGTTATTGCTGCAAAATGGAGTCAGATCAATTTTCTTAAATAAATGACAAGGAAAATATTCTTGTCTCATTTCTTTGATTAGGTTCTCTCTGTCTTATTGTGCAAAAATCTGATGATGTTTTGGGTTATATTTATGCATAAATAAAGAAAATTCTTAAGGGTTTACAAACTTTAAAGTAGCACTGTTTGTATGTATGTGTGTGTGTGTATATATATATATATATATATGCATGCATTTGTCTGTTTCAGACAAGTTTTATGCTCATCCTTTATATACACAATTCAAAGTGACTTTAGTTACAGAATCATACATTTATTCATTTTTATGGACCCTTATCACAGGCTGTGATGAAAAGAGACTGTGAGACTGTTTCCAAAATCACTTCTCATATCGACAAATCATGTGAATGAATGCAAGTGGAGTCGGTCTCAGGGGTTTCAATGTGTGGGGTGTGAGAGCATGTCAGGGATGTGCGCAGAGTAATAATAATTAATTATTGTTTTGAACTTACTGTTTGAATTTGCTTACTGGATCCTTGGACTTTCCAGGAGTTTACTGGTTTAAAATGATGTGATCGCTAAAACCTACTTCCTTTCATTTTTAAGGTTTTGTTTTTGTTATAATTTATTGATTCAAATCAACTTAGGCTACATCCAGATGTCCTTAAATTATTATTTTCAGACAGCAAGTATTTGGCTTAAAAGCAAGAGCGTTTTATAATAGATGCTGGCTGAAGGTTTTAGATTAGAAGGTGGTCAGTGGTTTAGTGATTCTGAATGGATCCGTATTAGTACAGGCGGTTTAGTGGTCTTTGGCTTCTCCTTGTGGTCCTGTTTGGTATCGCAGCTTGACTTGTGCTTATTTGTATTGAAAACATTTAATTAATTAATTATTGATTGATTGTGGCACTATACACACACACACACACACACATATATATATTAAATGTGTTCACTACAAATAAGCACAAGTCAAGCTGCGATACCAAACAGGACCACAAGGAGTCACCAAAGACCACTAAACCGCCTGTACTAATACTTCTTTTTTTTCCCACTTCAAGCACTGTATATATAGGCTATAATCACTAATTTAACAGTCAGTCTGCATTGTCTCACCTTTTCTTGTTCCAGTGTCTCAATTGTTTCCTCTGGAACATTCCTCTGTCGCAAGAACTCAATTAGATCATCCATCCTGTGTAACGTAGACAAACATATGTCAGTTTTCATTCTATAAGGCTTCATCCAACTGACAAGTTCGATTACCAGTATTTACTGTTAACTGAGTGTTTAGCAGTTGATGATTAACAAACGCGACAGACAGCACATCATCAAAACTTAGCAGCCTAATCGACCATTTATCCCTCAATGGGAACGACAACTAGGCCAATCGCCTTTCACGAAACCGACGCAAACGTTTATTATATGTTACAGTTTAACTTACAATAACTTTAAACAATGTTCAGCTGTTCTTATGAAGGCATACTTACTTTCAAACAAGTTGATCCGGTTAGTCTTCAGTTGGTCTTCGTGATATGAACGTGATCACCTCGCTTGTTGCCCGCCTGTGCACATTGCGCATGCGCATACCTGGATTAAATGATAGAAACGTTCTCATTATTACGAGAAAATAAGTCATTATTACGAGAAAGTTTCTCATTATTACGAGAAACTAAGTCATTATTACGAGAAACTAAGTCATTATTATGAGAAAATAAGTCATTATTACGAGAAAATAAGTCATTATTACGAGAAAGTTTCTCATTATTACGAGAAAATAAGTCATTATTACGAGAAAATAAGTCATTATTACGAGAAACTAAGTCATTATTACGAGAAAGTTTCTCATTATTACGAGAAACTAAGTCATTATTATGAGAAAATAAGTCATTATTACGAGAAAGTTTCTCATTATTACGAGAAACTAAGTCATTATTATGAGAAAATAAGTCATTATTACGAGAAAGTTTCTCATTATTACGAGAAACTAAGTCATTATTACGAGAAAGTTTCTCATTATTACGAGAAACTAAGTCATTATTACGAGAAAGTTTCTCATTATTACGAGAAACTAAGTCATTATTACGAGAAAGTTTCTTGTTATTACGAGAAAATAAGTCATTATTTCGAGAAATGTTCTCATTATTATGAGAAACTAAGTCATTATTATGAGAAACTAAGTCATTATTATGAGAACTTTTCTCATTATTATGAGAAACTAAGTCATTATTACGAGAAATTTTCTCATTATTACGAGAAAGTTTCTCAATATAACGAGATACTAAGTCATAATTATGAGAAAGTATCTCATTATTATGACTTACAGAATTATATTTTTTCTCAAGGTGGCGGAAACGGGCTTCCATATATTGATGACATGCCTCTGAAGTTTGACTTTTTGCACCATTACAATACTTATAGGTATGGAAGCCCGTTTCCGCCACCTTGAGAAAAAATATAATTCTGTAAGTCATAATAATGAGATACTTTCTCATAATTATGACTTAGTATCTCGTTATATGAGAAACTCTCGTAATAATGGAAAATTCTCGACTTAACGTAATGTAGTGACTTATTTTCGAAATAACGGCTTTCTCATAATAATGACTTATTTTTTCTCATAATAATGACTTATTTTCTCTCGTAATAACGAGAAAGCTTTCTCGTAATAATGACGCTCAATTAGCGAGGAAATTTCTCATAATAATGACTTATTTTCTCGAAATAACGAAAGGCTTTCTCGTAATGACTTATTTCTCATAATAACAGAAACTTTCTCGTAATAATGACTTACTCGACGCATGCACCAATGCACCGGCGAGTGACGGCACGCTAGCGGCATCTGCTGGCCAAAGCCATGCAGGAACACCGCAAACATGACATCAAATGCAAAAACCGTCTGAAATTTTCTTCTAAAATCATTTTTATCAGGCTCTTATGTTTATGTTCAGTTATTTCACTGTAATGGCAATGAAAATGACCTATACATTGCCTGATAATTTTGATAATTATGATAATTATCAATATTATCAATATTTTGATAAAAATGATCATTTTTTAAAAGAAATTTTCAGATGGACAGATTTTGACATTTGTGATTAAATGAGACAAATTTAATTTTTGTGTGCCTTTAAATGTTGCCCTGTGCCCTTGTTTACACAGAAATCATTTATGATAGAATATTCTATCCAATACCATTATTATACATCCTGAAAAAATGTAAAAATGGAGATGACTGCTTATTTATTGCAGGGGCTTAAATATGGAATTTAATCTAACTTTAATGCTTTTTGTGTTTTACAGGAAGCTTGAAAATTATTTTAACCAAATTACCAGAAAAGAGGCAGAAAAGTCAGTGTCAAAGTGGCCCTGTCGATTGTGACGGGAGGAAACAGTTCTGCGAGGTCACGTAGTAGAGAGCAAGACAGGTAAGTCTTAAGATATTCTTGATTATTAAATGGAAATACAATCTTTAAAAAGACAAGAATCATCTGTTTTAACTGTGAAAAAGTGGCACAGTGGTTGATTAACTGTTGTCTTTTCAAAGGGCCGTTGAGAGAGCGAGGACAGAGGAGTGAGGAGCTGCACTGTTGGTTTGTTTGTGAAATAATGTATTTTAGAGTTTTCAGATATGCGTATACAAACGATACAAGTTATTTCAAATAATGTTTGTCAGGAGCTTCACTTTAACTTTTTTTTAAGATGCTTATGTTTTATAAAGTTGTAAATACACAAGTTATAATGGTCATGTTCAAATTATTCCAACAAAACCTTGCTTAAAGCATGCAGAATACAAGTTATGAAGTTTTTTTTACAAGAAAAAGTTTTTCAGGAGCTTAAAATTAATTAATTTTTTATTTTTTATCCTTGTGTTTTATAAAGTTGTAAATGTACAAGTTATAATAGTCATGTTTAAATTATTCCAAATAAACTTTGCTTAAAAGCATGAACTACTGGTTTCTGTTTATTGAATACCTTTAGCATTTTAGTGGATTTAATGTAATGTTTGTATTTAGGGGTGTACTGTAAAATAAGGTAACCCAAGCAGACAAATATATTAGCCCATGTGTACCTGTTGTGGCCCATAAGAGACCTACATAAGACCTAGCTGGGTCCCATCACTAACCCATGTAGGCAGACTCATGTAGGCACCAAATGGGAGCTACCTGGTTAACCCATATGGGCCCTATACGGAGCCCATCAAGGGCCCATCATCAGCCCATCTGGGCTAACCATGTTGGGCCACCATGGAAACTGAGGACAAAATTAGCTGGGTCCCAGTTGGGTAGCCCAGATGGGCCCCAGATATCGGCCCAGTTGCAACCCCTATGGGCCCCACATGTGTGTGTTGGCTGGGTGGTTTAAGGACCATGGTATCCCTGTTCTTAATTGGCCAGCAAACTCGCCTGACCTTAACCCCATAGAAAATCTATGGGGTATTGTGAAGAGGAAGATGCGATATGCCAGACCCAACAATGCAGAAGAGCTGAAGGCCACTATCAGAGCAACCTGGGCTCTCATAACACCTGAGCAGTGCCACAGACTGATCGACTCCATGCCCAGCTGCATTGCTGCAGTAGTCAGGCAAGGAGCCCCAACTAAGTATTGAGTGCTGTACATGGCTCATACTTTTCATGTTCATACTTTTCAGTTGGCCAAAATTTCTAAAAATCCTTTCTTTGTATTGGTCTTAAGTAATATTCTAATTTTCTGAGATACTGAATTTAGGGTTTTCATTAGTTGTCAGTTATAATCATCAAAATTAAAAGAAATAAACACTTGAAATATATCAGTCTGTGTGGAATGAATGTATACATTATACAAGTTTCACTTTTTGAATGGAATTAGTGAAATAAATCAACTTTTTGATGATATTCTAATTATATGACCAGCACCTGTATATATATATATATATATATATATATATATATATATATATATATATATATATATATATATTTTTTAGATTTCTCAAAATTCTTCCAGATTTCCGATTTGAAATCTATATTTTCAGGGTGGTCTAAAGCCTGTGTTATACTTTCCA
This sequence comes from Tor tambroides, assembly GCA_021397915.2. Lineage (NCBI taxonomy): Eukaryota > Metazoa > Chordata > Actinopteri > Cypriniformes > Cyprinidae > Tor > Tor tambroides. The sequence goes on along the minus strand of JAFVLL020032090.1, from coordinate 8,276 downwards.
CGTGTGCAATCCGGATGCGCACACGGACAGCGTGGACGCGGACTATTTGTATTTATACTACCAAAAGCGGGCGCTGGTGGTCCGCTCCGCGGACGTGTTCCATACATGCACAGTAGATCGGCTTGAACAGTAAACAAACATGTTAACAAACAATTGCCCAGAGTTATTGCACATCTGACTGTCTTTATATTGTTTTATCGACGGATTGTAGAAGTGCGGGTAGCAACGAGCGTCTTCACACAGCCTGCGCATGCGCAGTTAAAGGGATAGTTCACTTTGAAATTAAAATTTGGTATCTATCAGCTTACCCCAAGGGCATCCAAGACGTAGGTGTCTTTTTTTCTTCAGTAGATCCAATTTTGATATTTTTAAGTCAAACCGTTCTAGTCTGTCAGTCATATAATGGCAGGTATAGGTCACTGGCTCTATAAGAGTGAAAAAGAACATGCACAGAGTAATCCAAATTAAACAATTCCCCATCGTAACTACACATTGATGGCCTAAGACACGAAACGAGCGGTTTGTGTGAGAAAACGAACAGTATTTATATCGTTTTTTTACCTCTTGTACATAACCATGTCCAAGTGATCCGAGTGCGCGCACGCATCCGGTGTGTGACGTGTTTATTTAGTGACGCGCACTCAGATCACTTGGACATGGTTGTGTACAAAAGGTAAAAAACGATATTACTGTTCGTTTTCTCACACAAAACACTCGTTTCGTGTCTTAGGCCATCAATGTGTAGTTACGATGGGGAATTGTTTAATTTGGATTTCTCCGTGCATGTTCTTTTTCCCTCTTATAGAGCCAGTGACCTATACCTGCCATTATATGACTGACAGACTAGAACGATTTGACCTAAAAATATCAAAATTGGATCTACTGAAGAAAAAAAGACATCTACATCTTGGATGCCCTTGGGGTAAGCTGATAGATACCAAATTTTAAATTCAAAGTGAACTATCCCTTTAATGCTTTTGTAGTCTACTGACCAAAATGGGAGGATGTCCATGCGGACTGTCCGCGCACACCCTCCGATGACGATTTTTACGTCACGCATACCATAGCGGACCCTAGCTGACTCGCGCACGCGGAAAGTAGACTTTTAGACCCCACTCTATATGGATAATCTCAGTTTTACAAATATTATAACTAGGGGGTGTGCTCAAACCTGAATACCTCATTTGGAAAGGCACGAACAATAGCTTAAAAACGAATAATGAATTCTACCAAATAAAAAAAAAAAAAAAAAATTATTTGTCATACACAGTCACGACTTGTGCTTGCTGGATAACAGGTGAGCCAATGGGATGTTTCATAAAACTAGTTTACCAAATAAGCCAGGCTTACTTCAGTTATTCTGACTTATTGCCACTTGATATGGTTTCCGAAAGCAAAATGACCATGGCTCAAGCTCAGTCGCTGTGGCAACTTATGCTGAGAAACTAACCTGGGCTGCGCTTCCCAAAAGCAACTATGGTCGCAAGTTCTGTCGTTACCAATAGAGTTCAATGGAGCTTGCGACCATAGTTAGCTAACGATGCTTTTGGGAAATGCACCCCTGGTCAGGAGCAGGCTAACTGGCAGGCTAAGCTGAGCTCCTCTAACACTGACCAATAGGAACGCATCGATATTACCACTGACTCTCTCACACACAATTAGTTGACTTTATTATTAGCCCAAAAAAATAAATAAATAAATAAAATAAATAAAAATATAAGCGACAACCAACTGTATTTAATGTACTGTGCCCAAAATAAAAAAGGGTAATTGTAAGATATATGAAAACATTTTAACATAACTGTTACCTGCGCATTGCTCAGCAGTTTCTAGCCATGCAGCTTTTCTCTCTGATTTTATGATAGCTGTACCTTTTATGGTTATTAGTAGAACATTAAGGGCTGCTTAAGAATAAGCATGCACATCAAATTATCCTGACTCATTGAACCTGGATCGAATTAGTGAGATTACGTGAACTTAAATTGTTGTTTATGAAACCGCTTTAGTCCCAATTGATTTGTTAGGTTATTTCAAGTCAGGTTTTGGACTTTAATCCCCACTTTTTTAGCATATTTTATGAAACAGCCCCAGGGATACTACAATATTATACATAAACTTCTAAAATCACTACAGAACGAGTGTGTAAAGTGAATGAGTGTAAACTCTTTGAATAAAATGAACACAGCACGACTGCAAATCAAACAGCAGTGCTGCTGTCTTTCTTTGTCTTTCAGAAATCAGAGCTTAAGTAATATGAACTAAGATACTGAATCATGTAAAATCGATGTGATATACATTGTCTCAATTTCTCTTAGATCTTTTTCTTTAACAAAAAACATCTTTTATACAAGGCATGTCTGTCAAATGAAAGCTATAAGGGAGACAAAATTACATTTAAAACAGACTTCTAATGTAATTTTACGAACTTCCAGTTGTCCCACCTATTTCTGGATTTATCAGAATACAGATACAACATTTTTTTAGACTGCTACAAATACAGATATTAGCTCCACTGCACACCCCTAGTTATAACTATGAAACATATGATGCTCATCAAGTTTATTTGATGTGTACCTTTGCACAAGGAGAATGTATCATTCCTCAGTGCACTAAAATAACCATCACTGCAGTCCAGACACAACTCCCCTTCATATCCCTTATCACAACTGCACTTCCCATTTCCAGCCCTTGTTCCATCTCCATCACATTTGCCGTTACCATGGCATGGTTTGTCAGCTCCTCCAATGCAAGCTTAAAATAATCCAAAACAAGAGACAGTTTTACAAATTTTCATAATCTCACAACAGGGCCTTAAAGTCTGCAACAATGTGCGTACATGAAAGGAAATGCTTCTAGCAATACAAACTTAATTCCATGTGTTCTAAAATCATAGCACAATGCCTTGTACAAAGCATATACTGTATGCATTGGATTCACAGCGTTGCTGTAAAGGGGTGCAACAGAAGACATTATAAGGATGGTGTTCCATCAACCAATTTTTTAAAGCTGATTTTCAGTGGTAAGCTTCATTTACATATTGGTTTGAAAATCTGTGGTAGTCAGTGTGAAATTAGTCAACATATTACAAGGGGACATGGTGATGTAACAAGACGAAAAATAATTTTTCAATTCATTTGCATTTCCTCACACAATGGATGCGTTACCCCAAGAAACTTTGCATTTGTTTAAAAAAAGTTTTGTTTTTGCTAGTAAAAGTATTGCATTACCCCAATCAATTTTGCATGCAAAAGCACTGCAATATAGTTTCCTCCATCTCAATGATTTCCATCAGCATGTCCCCTTAAGGGCTCCATAGCTTATAGCTAGCTATGTGAATCAAGTTTAATGGAACAGAGATTTGTAAATAATTGTGTTGTCTCTCTTCAATACTGTAATTTGTTACTGTCACAGTAATGCAAAAACACATGTTAAATATCTACAAAGGACTGTGGACTTGCAATACTTTGGGGCAGCCGTGGTCTAATGGATAAAGAGTTGGACTTGTAACCCGAAGGTAGTGGTTTCGAGTCTCAGGTCCGGCAGGGATTGTAGGTGGGGGGAGTGAATAACCAGCACTCTCTCCACCCTCAATACCACAACTGAGGTGAGACCCTTGAGCAAGGCACCGAACCCCCCAAACTGCTCCCCGGGTGCCGCAGCATTGGCTGCCCACTGCTCTGGGTGTGTGTTCACTACTGTGCATGCACTTGGATGGGTTAAATGCAGAGGACAAATTCCGAGTATGGGTCACCATACTTGGCCACACACCACTTCCCTTTCCCCTTCCCCTTTCCCTTTCCTTTGGCTAAGCATTTGTATATTTATTAAAAATGTGTTAATTCAACACTTAGTTCACTTACTGTTGCAGTCAGGACCAAATAAGCCTTTTGGGCAGCACACTTTTATGGTCTCTATACAAAACCACTTGAACAGATCAGGGTGTTTTGTTTTCCTGCAACAAAAATGCAAAAAAGTTAGATTTCTTTTTATTAATCCGATTAAATAGATACTTTCAACAATGCGACTGAAGCCCAAAGTATACATACATTGTCTGCGTGCCGTGTTGTATCGTACAGTGTGCAAGGCATAAATTGTGTCATCAACAGAGCCCACACAGACTGTCCTTATGCACCAATCTCCCAATTTTGGGATTGTCACATAAAATACAGGACAGCTGGTCACTCTACCCTAGTATATGGATGCTGCTTCTTTGTCTTTCAGAGCGGTATACTTATACTGGCCACAACAGATGCAGTAAAAAACAGCTCATGCACGGTCAAATGAAGTATGCTGAGAAAGGCTTGCCTATTCAACAGTGCACAAGACATGACGGCACGCAGAAAAATGAAGTATACCTCAGCTTTGAGAATGAAGCCTTCAGGTATTATGGTACAAAAATAGTCCATTTGATTTCCTGACCTCTTGAACCACCACGTCTCAAAGTGTTCCTCATTTTCTTCCAACATGTGGTTGCACTCAAAACTGCTGCTGTCACACAAGCCCTCCAGTATCTCCGTCAACCTAATCTCACTAAAAAAAAAACACAAATTTGTGAATTGTAACCAGTCTATCCTGATAGTCTAGATCAAGATAATGAACTACAAGAATGCATTTCATTATTGCATGCAAGTAATATTGCTTTAAGATGTTTTGTGTCAAATTATCAAGTTTTCTTACTTCTCACCTCAACTTATATTTGGAGAGTTTTCGCTCTTCCCATTCTGTGTTTCCACCACCAAAATTTTGCTTTGCTGTTTTTTCCAGACCCTGGCAAATATGAATATTAGGGTCACTTTAGATATGTAGAGTGTTAACATAAGTATTCAGACATTTACAGAACATCACATTTAAGCATGTCTAAATGTCATTATTTTGCAATATGATATCAACGTAACATTTGTAAACAAGTGATGCTAGAGACTTTCTAACAACTAACACTTTTCTGAACCATTTGTGCAGAAATAACTGGTTTGAATATGATATGTAGTTTATGTATGAAATCAGTTTCTCTCTAGTTTACATGTGTCACATATGGACATGTTGTACTAAGGTATGACAACGTTCAGACACTTTTTGCCCAGTTTTGAACGGAAAATGTATTGTTTTACCATTTTATAACTAACAAACAATTTAATATAATTAATTGCTTTAAAGATGCTATTTTCGTCGAGATAGATCGATAGATAAATATAAAGAAAAATAGAAAAATACAGACATACCGTGTCAAAATTGTCGACTAATTGTCTGCATGTTGAGCATAATGCGTTAAAGTCCTTTGTATACACAGATCCAAGTGGTAGAAACAAAATAATAAAACTCAAGCGAAAAATACTATTTGAGAGTAACATGCTTTCTTGTCTCGCTCAAAGGTTGTCCAATAAGAAAACACTGTTTTTCTAGGTTGTCTCCACCCAGTTAAGATGCCCTGAATCAACATATAGTGTCTGAAATTATGACACGTTTATTATAAAGATATGCAGATTGTCATTTTCAGAAATTTCCATGCCGCCTTCTCACCAGCTAGACATTCGGATTTCCGCGTCAGCCCTTCGGTAACATTGTGTCTTCATGTAATTGGAGAGTTCTCCTGGCCATCCATGTGTGAGCCAATGAAATGCCGCCACGCGCGGGACAATCAAAAAAAGATATTTGTAAGCCTACGTCACAATTCGCATGCTGTCCGAACTATCCGAGATTCGTATTTGTGTGTCCAAAATAGGCTGAATTATTAATAGGCTATATGCCATTAAGTTGCAGACGATCTGTCTTTTCATAAGCACCAGAAAATTAAAACCTGAGTGATTAATAATCAACATGTTAAGAACTGCGTGCTTTTTACGCTGAAAATTATTTTAATTATTTTCTTTAATTTATATGATATGAAATAGTTAGCACTATGTATTAAACCGCGTGAAAGCTACAAACAGAAATAATAGTCATGAATAAAAATATAGTGAAGGTCAGATGAGAAATGTTGTGTGGAAGTATGATGCGCACAAGTGATGCTGCCATACCAGAAAACAATAAATTAATACTGTGCACTATTTATTTATTTATTTATTTATTTAGTTACTTACTTTCCAAGTTTGATTCTGATTTTTGACAGGTTTTCACTTTTTTAACTGCTAGGGAATCATCAGATAACATCAACTTTAACTTTAATGACATGAGCAAAGCTGACACTTTTCAACACTGAACTGATTTCAACTGAATAATGACTGTTCACTATTGTCTTTTTAGAGCTGCTTTACAGCAGAACTGAATTTTGTTTGCACCACTGAATCACTTTTTTTCCTTGTTTGCCACTGTAAAGCTGCTTTGAAGCAATCTGTATTGTATAAAGTGCTGTATAAATAAAGGTGATTTGACTTGACTTGCCAGTCCATTAAGAAACATAGGGTAGCATAAATTATATAAAATAAGGAATAAAGAATTGAGGAGTGCATATGTCAGAGGATGCACAAAACTATGCATCAAAGGGAGTGCCTGGGTAGTATGTGTTCTCATTCATTATTTGGGCATAATTAAAATATTGTGGTAGATATGAAGGGGAAAACAGTTCATGCATCTAAGACCTGAACAATAAAATTATTTAGTGGCTAGCCAGGTAAGACAGTTCGACCCCACTGTAGATTTTCTGTACCTCAATCGGTTTGTGGCAACAGTTTTAGCACTCCACAAACTGTTGCATCAAAGTTGCAAGTATTCAGATAGCTAAACCTGTGTCCACAAACAATTTGGGTCATTTCAAACCTAATAAGACTTGAAAACAATCAAAATAGTTGATGTGGTTGTTAATGCTATCAGAAAGCCAAGCCAATAGCCTCGCCAATTCAGGAAATTGAAAAATTGTGCATTAAAAAGAAAAAAAAAAAAGATTTAAATAGCTGCAAGCAGCGGTCATTGGGGGGTCCAAGCACCAATGGCTGATACAAATGGTCAAACAATTGCCATGTAGGCTATTTTATCAAATGTAAAGTATTTTGCAAAGGCCACAATTTTCAATGAAACAGTCACAGAAACACATGCTATACCTACATGCTAAAAGACACAGACATATGAATTTGTGTGTGTTTGTCTATTTACTACGTTTATTCATGTTATACTGCATGTTGAATCATTCAGATGGAGAAAAGATTAGATGTTGAAAGATTTCTTATCCTGTGGCTTCCTCTGTTGGACAACATTAGTATTACAGCCTTCATCTGCGAGTTACAATACTTGACTGCATTTTGTGCGCCGGTGTTGTGCCCAATTCTGACCCCTGCCAGATTATTACCCCCCTAGTATTGGTAGGTTTAGGGTTAGGTGTGGGGGAGGGATTAGGATTAGGCAACCAGAGAGCTATTTCAACGAGAGGGGTAATAATTTTAAAGGGGGTCGAAAATGGGCACAACACCAGGACACTTTTACCTTTAATGTGCGAGGCTTCTGGTGTACAAAAATTATACTGCAAACTGCTATTTTGTTATCATGTTACTTGAATTTATTTTCATAATCATAAACACATTTTGTGTGTGCCGCCTAATACGTTTCGCACATTCACAGAAAATACTTACGCATACTTCTGCGTTGCAAAATAAGGTGGACAGGCTAGGCACGTGAACAGAATCACCCATCACCATATCTAATAACAATCATCCATTCATAATAGTCCCGAGAATGGGAGTCGTTTTTAATCCAGTTAAAATTTAATAATAAATGTAATGCATCAAAATAATATTTAAATTGAAATTCTGAAATTTAAATTGAGTTTTGACGCTTAGATGTAATTTTGATTTGTTAAGAGTGTCTTGAGATGATTCGTAGAAAAGGAATTCTTCGAAAAAGTATTACACCATAAGTATTTAGGCACAATGGCACATCATACCGGATAAATCACAGAAACGATAGAGCACAGGTGAGAGAACTAATAGTATTTTTAAGGGAAACTGGGCTTTATTATAGGATATGATGGTAAGGAAGGAAGGGTAATTTGTAATAATTCAGAATTGGTTTAATATATATATTTTTTGTTTAATCCCCCATTCCCCCTCCTATCCCTAATTCATAGTAGAAATACAGGTGCATCTCAAATAAATTCAAATGTCGTGGAAAAGTTCATTTATTTCAGTAATTCAACTCAAATTGTGAAACTCGTGTATTAAATAAGTTCAATGCACACAGACTGAAGTAGTTTATGTCTTTGGTTCTTTTAATTGTGATGATTTAGGCTCAGATTTAACAAAAACCCACCAATTCACTATCTCAACAAATTAGAATACTTCATAAGACCA
>JAFVLL020032089.1:137293-191324 GCA_021397915.2 Tor tambroides | reverse complement strand
TTATTGTTGAACATTTAAATATAAGTTTCCTAATAATGTTGATTCAGAAATTCCATTTTTTTATATAGTTTTAAATGTTTAGAATTATAGCATTTAAATTGTTTTAAAAATTGTCATTTTTAGAATTGAGGAACATTTTATTGATTTATTTTTTAGCCTTTTGACAATATACAATATATATTTCTATTTATTTTTCTGAAAAAAAAAAAGATTTGTTTTCACAGAAATAACTTAGAATTTTTTAACTGAATGATTAAAACAGACAGTTTGAACTGATCCACAGAAATTAAACAAACTTTCCAAATCTAATACTGTTTTTTATATACTATAAAATGAAACTGAAGTTTAACTGAAGTCTTTATACTTTATACTAGTGAGTACCAAATCAGGGAGAGCTGTATATTAATCTCAATATTCATATGTTACTTAATTTTATTCATTCAATTCAGCCCCGATGTTCATACTAAAGGTCCAATTTAATAATTTTGCATATGTATTTCACATATTTCAGTAGAAAAGATGGTACATTGTTTACATTTTTGAAACCTGGAAATGAACTAGAAATTATTTGAAAAAAACTGTTTTAATATCTTAGCCCAGTTAATTAAAGGGTTTTTATTTTTATCATATGAGTGCCTTGGAATATCTCATTTTTTCAGTTTGTAATGTACCTCTAAACATCCAAAGAGCACCACTGATTACGTGAGACCAGCGTAGCATTCTTGGCTCCTATTGTTTTGTCTGGAAATTATTTGGTTCGTTTTCTTTTTTAATTTAAACAAACCAAATCATTTCTAGATAGTAGCACTGCTTATATATGATCCGTTTCAAACATCTGCCTAATCACCCCAATGTCAAAAACAAACAAACAAAAAATCAACAAATTATTAGCAGGTACCAATATGGTCACAGATTTTTATTTTTTTTGTGCTTACTGTCCGACTTCTCTTTGAAAAAAAATGGTAATTTTCTGCAATACAGGGAAGGTACTGTAAGGTAGGAGCAGGTGAGGAATAAGGTATGAGGAGGGCAGATTCACTCTAACTTTCAGAAAGTCAAACTTGAGATCAGTTATATCAGCATCCGTCACCACTGCCCCATTTCAAAGAGGGATCATCCACACAGACTCACAGAAAAGGATGAAAGCAGTCATGGAGAATGAAGGGTTTGTGATAGGATCCGAGTCTTCTCACGCACACATGTGATCCATACCTTTTCCACATCTGCTTTAGTCACGTTAATGTCAGCGTCCATCTTGTCGAAGTAATGCTGGGCACGATCCGCTTCCTTACAGTCTCGCTCAAATCTTCTCTTACTCTGAAAGAGACAAAAAAAAAACTCGGTTTTACACCACTATTCATCGCTGAAAAAAATGTATGCCGCTGTCATGTGACTGAAAAATGTAGTTCAGCTTGTAGCAGTGCTACTTTTAGTTAGGTACTCTATATTTACCACTAGTTTTATATTTTTTTATGTATTAAAACCTGTAGCAGTAGGTTATTGTTTATTTTGAAAGAGACTTGTCTTTTACAGGCACCTGTGGCTCATTTCACACAAGTGTTTATTGTACAAGGCAGCCCAGTTCTAGTTCATATCTTAGACAGGTGATGAAAGAGAGGCCAGTATCAGGAAAAATTTGAATATTCACACTATGTTCTGTTCAGTTAAACTGACTTACCGATTCCAGCTGCTTCCAGGAATTCTCAATGTGTTGTTGCGCTCTGCGGCCATCATGGAAATGCTTGAGGAAAGAAAAGACAAGAAATAGATCAACAACAGATCTTGAATGTCTCTTATGCTCACCACGGCTGCATTTATTAGATGAAAAATATAGTAATAATGTAAAATATTGTTACAATTTAAAATAAATGTCCTTTATTTGAATATATTTTAACATGTAATTTATTCTGTGATGGCAAATCTGAATTTTCAGCATCATTACTTCAGTCTTCAGTGTCACATGATCCTTCAAAAATCATTCTAATATGCTGATTTGCTGCTCAAGACACATTTCTTATTATTATCTATGTTGAAAAGAGCTGTGCTGCTTAATATTTTTGTGGAAACGATGCATTTTATGATTCAGCATTTGTTTTTGTTTTTTTACATGTTTACATTTTATATTTCTCTGTAGAAAATGCTAAGACAGTGTGCAAAACTCACTGCCACAGTTCTGTAAAAACAAAAATAGTAATAAAACAAAGTTGCAATGGAGTCTGTACATTTGGAGGTGAATAAAAACAGTACAGAACATTATGAATAGTTACTGCTCTAAAATCTGATCAAAAGTCAATATATGCATATTTGACAGTAATTACATTAACGGCTCATCCAAAAATGAACATTTTATCATAATTTACTCATCCCCATGTTGTTCCCAACTCCATAATTTTCTTTTTTTTTCATGAAACCCAAAAGGAGATATAAAGCAAAGCAGTTCTTTTCCATACAAATTGAACAGTGAGCAAAAAAGCGTCATAAAAGTAGTCCATACAACTTTTGCACTATATTTCAAAATGTTCATTTTTGGGTGAACTGCTTTTTATTCCTTTAAAGCACCAAGCAGATTAATTAACTGTATTACTTGGTGGTAAAATAGTTTAATCTGATTATTATTAATATTTCTAAATATTTTTTTTTTAACATTGCTATTAAATATTTGGCTGTTTATACTGGAAACTGTATTTTTAGCAAATAAGGCATTCCATTTCAGGTTAAGCATTTCTATTTCAGTTCTTGCAGAGTCATGACAACTATTACAGTTTGACTTATTATTGTGTTACTGACATGTCCTTTTAAAATATTATGCTGAAAAGACATTTAATTGGAATCTAAGCTGATTAAATGAAATATGAGACAATCAACCAGACAGCAGCTGCTAGAAAGATTCTATTCCAGAGCTATTGCTGAATGCAAATCCCTCGTCATTCCATAAAGAATTCAATTACGGAAGCAAAGACGTACTCATGTACAATAAATGTTAATTAACTGCAGAATTCCTCACTGGAACACAAATCATTTATTTAGGGGCTCTCACTAGCGTAAACGTCACTGACAAACCAGCACAGGCGATCGCTTGTGTCTGCCCACTCGCGGCATACCACGACTCTCTTCGTGAAACATACATAAAGACCACTTTCTCTAGGCGTGACATTTGAACACAAAAGACAGACAAAACGCACCAACGGAGGTCGGAGGCGAACGAAGCCTCCCTCAGCTCGAGTGTGGTGGCGTTTTACTCCGCTGTCATATTACTTCCAGCCACCAGCTTCAGACAGAGGCCTCCTGAACCCGCGCGAGAACCTTTAGACAAGAGAGGCCGAGAGCGGGGGGAGGGCGACCTTCTCAAACTCTACTGACCTGAATACATGACCCACATTGGTTCTGGCTTCATTCCACGAAGCTGGGAGAAATCATAAACAAAATAATACCATATTCCTATGCGATTAACCCTGGATTTGTAAGAGGTTGAGCGCTGTGCTGGAGAGCGGAGAAGGAATTATTTTTGTGGTTTCACACATGTCTTTAACGGGCAGTTTACGGTATTGAGGGATTTGATTCTTTTTTCGGAAGATAATCTCTTTAAATGATCTCTAGAAAGCCGCGAGCAGGAGTTTTTGGCATCGTCATGACAAGAAAAGCATGGAAAGACATGTTCGTACCGATTTCCGTTCAGCCTTCAGTTCTTGAGTGTAGCGGGTCAACTCTGCCATTATCTGAGTGGACAGGTTTTCGGCGATGACCTCGTGTTGACCCGCGTAGTCGCTCAGCTCATTTAAGGTCATCAGAAACGCTCTACATGTGGTGTACCTGGTGGCAAACGAGAAAACATTATAATACATCACAAAAAAGCAAGATGAGACATTATAGATGTAGCAAAAAGCAGTTTCTCTTGCTTAATTAAAAAAGTCAAATGAATTCAAAAGCAAAATCAACACAATAGTGTTCAACTTAATTTACGTTTTTAATGGCTGGTACTGGTGTTGACATGAATACTGGCCTATATAATGACAAAATACATAGTGGCCCCAAAATATTTAGATTTTTGGACCCTTAAGCTAAAAAAAGTAGTTTTTTTTTTTTTTTTTTTTTTTAAATGTCTAAATGTCTCTTTTAACCAGTTGGTGTCATCTTGTAACATCATTAATTTCTTTTTGTGAAAGATTTATCTTGAAAAGTGTGTTATTTTTCTTAATATTTTTAAAAGTTTGATATTTTGCATTCAAGCAAGTCCAAATACTTTTAGGGCAACTGAATAATGAAATTTCATGACAGCAAATGAGACGTGTGCAAAATTGCAGATACATAAATGAACTGTCAATCAAACAACTATATCTAAACAAAAACTAATTTGTGTATATACACTCAAAAGTTTGGGTTAGATTAATATTTTTCTTTTGCAAGTGTGCATTAAATTAATATCAACACTGATAATAATGAGAAAAGTTTCTCGAGCAGTACATCAGCATATTAAAATGATTTCTGAAGGATCATGTGACACTGGAGACCGGATTAATGATGCTGAAAATTCAGCTTTGATCACAGGAATAAATGAATTGTTTTCTACATGAATAGATTTTAAAATGTATTTGAAATTTTAATAATATTTCACAATATTACTGCTTTTACTGTATTTTTGAGCAAATAAATGAAGCATTGGTGAGCATAAGAGACTTTTTTTTTTATTCAAAAACACTGAAATCTTACACACCCCAAACTTTTGAATAATTGTAAGACATAACCTGTTCAGTGTAAATTTGAAATGTCATTAGTAAACGGCTACATTAAGATGTCAATGCATGTGTATGATTTTATATTCCAAACTGTTCTCACTCACTTGAATTCCTCCTCCTCTTTAGAGTTCTTCTTGAGCTGATACTTCTTGGACAGATTCCTATAATAAGAAAGATAAGACACTTTGTTAATATGTTAAAACACTTTATTCAATAAAGCAACTATAAACAAGTAATATGTAAATTATGTTTGTTTGAACCAGCCCAACATTGGCTGAACCAATGGTGTGAGTTTTATCTGCTTGCTCAACCAATGGCAGATAGAGAGAGTGTTTAGTCATTATTTTTGCAATCAAGTTCACTAAGTAGTGGTGCATAAATTGCACATTTCAAATAGTAATTAAAAAAAAAAAAGTTTATTCATTTACAACCTCTCCGTTACTCCGTTAACATAAAAACATAAATTTAGCAAAAGAGCAAGGCAAACCAAGCCATTTCACTGATTTCAAAGGTGTCTTTGTCTCCTGGTAATTTGAATGAGTGAAATTGTGCACGTCGGTGACAAATAAGATCTAATGGTGCTTGTGGTGCAACGCGAGGCTGCGGCGCCAACAAAAGCTAATATTGTCACGATCGGAATAATCATATCATCCCACTGAACAAGACGTCCGATTCATGAGGCTGACTTTTATCTATTAGAGTGGGAAACTGAGTACAGGAAGACGACAAATGACACAGTGAAAATGAGAAAAACCATTGCTTTATACATGAATATTATGTGATTAATTTCAAGAGGGTCTATAAATGGCTTAAAATCAATTACGATGGTGAGAGCGCATGCTGATGGTGCCGCCCCCTCGATGCTTTTTCCTGCAGCTTTCCTTCACTCTGTCTCTCCCTCTCTCCGCACACACCCAATGGTACCTCCCAGGAGTCTGACGTGTTGCTAGGCAGATCACCATCTTGCAGTTTCTTGACAAGACCACACCGATGCAGTTGCTTTATTGTCTGCTGGGTTTCCCTACAATTGGCCTAAATGGGCCGCCCTATCCGTCAATACGCAACGGCAAATAGGAAAAAGGTTGATAAAGCCATAAATAAATCCTCATTAGAATAACCCAACCCAAAGGACTATTATTCTTCGGCCAGACAGATCCACGTCGATGCCGTTTATCTGCTAACATGTGCTTAGCGCTTAATAAATCTTTCGCCCATGGCTGTGATCTGAACAAAAAAAAAAGCCTCTGGGAGACGTTGTGAATTAAAGGCTCCTTCTTGAGAGCAAAATACAGTCTGACACACTTCTTAAAAATAACAACAATGCACGGATTGAGCGAACTGCTACAAAAAGAGGATTTTCTCTTATGTGATCAGAAAATACAAAACAGAAAGGGCCTGTTTGTTGCACGTCTGTTTAAATCGGAGAGCAGCGCCGCTGTGAGCTCCAGCTGTGGGGTTTATTATAAACGCTGAGGTTTTTCTGCATATGTCTTTGAGTGGGAGCGCAGATGATGCTGGTAAGTCATCCGGGGTCCTGGGGCTCAGCATCTCCAGTGGAAACTGCTGCTTAATAAACTTCCAAAATGCAGCAAGCAAGAAATATTACAGAATCAGTGGTAGATATTAGAATGTGGGTCAGAGCTGTGGAAACCCAGTATCCATGGTAATACACGACGTCGGACATGTGACCCATTTTATGTTTGTTCTCACTGACATAATACCTTGTCCTCATAAAACACTCGAATATCTGTATGCTTCAGCTGTCATTTAATGTGAATCGTAAGTCATGCAGGTATCCAGTATATTCAGACCGAAATAATAAACTAATACATTACATTCATGTTGACTGCAATGTACTGACAGTTCAGTACTCTGCTGATACAGTGATACACAAATCTGTGAGGATCAAAAATAGTATTTACTTCACTGGATTATCCAAAAATAGCAATTGCCACATGGTTCATTCATTTTTTCATTGAATTTCCACCAAAAATATTCAGTATTATAATATATATATATATATTTATATATATAATTACTGTGGTTACACCTCTATAAAATTCTATTATTTATTAATATTTTATTATATTCAGAAAATATTATTGATTATATTACAACAAAAAACTTGAACTGAATTGAGCTTGATAATAACATTATTGTTTTCTGTAGAGATGCTTTTGAAGTTGTTTCATAACTGATGAACTTTGCGAGACTGATAGTTATTGAACTGAAGTGAACCAACACTGAATTGAGCTTTACAGCTAAAATTGAATCTGTTTCAGAATTGATGCATTGGAAACATTAACAGTTACTTTTCTGTTTATTACTGTGAAGCTGCTTTAAAACAACCTGTACTGCATAAAGCACTATAGACAACTTCAACATGACAAAATATAAGCATCCAATTCATGATAACGTTGCCTTATCATTATAAGAACTACAAATATGAGCCACAAATCTGTCTTTATCTTACCTGATCTGTTTAGCATAGCTTAGCTCAATTTCCGACCGTTCCTTCACAAACTTGGTGTAGCGCTCCAAAAACTCAATGCCCCATTGAGTGTGTTTCTCTAGATTATCAAACTGATCCTGCAAAAGACAGAAAAACATTAGCCCGAAAGTTAACATAGGAAGCACCAACCATTTAGAGCAGGGATAGGCAAATTCGGTCCTGGAGGGCCGGTGTCCTGCAGAGTTTAGCTCCAACCCTAATCAAACACACCTGAAGAAGCTAATCAACTAGGCAGAATTTGTTGATGTCTTAGCGGTACACGCAGTTACACAGTGTATACAAGTATTTATCATTTTCATTTATCTAAAGTCAAATAAAAAACGACATTCTGTGACAGCGCTCAGAGAACTCTAACGTTACTTCGATAATTAGCTCGCAATTAGCTAGTTGAAAAAAGTCTTTTTCAAAATATCGCATTCAAACAAACCCCCACAAACCCTCCAAGATGAGCGAACAGCTCAAATTTATCGTTGAACAGCTGAACAGGGAGCCTTTTAAGAAAAACTTCAACCTCATTACATTCGACTCTCTGGAGCCAATGCAGTTACTGCAGACTTTAAATGATGTTCTGGCTGAAATTGATCCAAAGGTGAGTGAAAAATCAGCTTTATTAATTCTGATGCAAAATAAAATAAGTAACCTTATATAAATATAATATATAACAGTACAGAACAGTATTCTTTGTGTTCCTGTCATGTTATTTATTATTTTCTATTTCATATTGCATTACATTTGTATTTCATAGACTGTTGTGTTATACAGACCCTATCTATCAGGTTATATATATATATATATATATATATATATATATAATGTTGTGTGTTCCCTCTAATCAGCTGTTTTTAATATTTTATCTTGTCTCAATCCATGTATCTTTTGTTTCAGCAAGCCATTGATATACGTGAGGAAATGCCTGAGCAGACAACTAAAAGAATGTTTACTCTTCTGGGGATGCTGAAATACAAACCTCCTGGATCAATGTCTGAAGTGTAAGACAGAAATAGTGAATAACTGGACAGAATATGTAACATAGTGGGCTCAGGACATATGAGTAACATACAGTAGCTTAGCTGGGTGTCAGGTTTGTATTCTGGAGAAAGAAACAGAAAGATGAAATGGATTCAAAAGTTTTGCCTTTTTTTTTCTTGTGCTTTTTAAGTTTTAAATATCTAATCAGCTTTGAAATGTGTATACCTTGACAGAAGCAGTTTTCGTCAGGGTTTGGTGACAGGCAGCAAGCCTGTTGTTCACCCCATCTTGCACTGGCTGTTACAGAGGATTCCAGAGCTGAAGAAGAGAGCATACCTGGCCAGATTCCTTGTCAAACTAGAGATTCCTGCTGAGTTTCTCCAAGATGATATAATTGCTGAGACCTACCACCAGGTATGACTACTGAACATATGGCTTAAAGGAATAGTACACCCAAAAGTGAAAATTTGCTGAAAATATATTCACCCTCAGGCCATTCAAGATGCAGATGAGTAGTGATGCACCGATCGTGATTTTTCATGGCCGATTCCGATGCCGATTTTTTTACAAACCAACTGGCTGATTCCGATTTCCGTTTTTTTTTTTTTCTTTAAAGGTGCTGTATGATAATACCATAATATGTTTGCAGATATTTAAGAAACATGCTAAGTTAACATACTTGTTTATCTGAAAAACAATGCTACAGTCAGTTATTCTCCTTTTGAAAATGTGCATTCCGGCCCGGAATGTCTGTGTTTGTTATGGTTTGTGAAACCCGCCCACTGCCAGTTTACCCAATTGTATCTCGGCACCCCGGGTTGCCAGTTGGCGGAAAATACAGCGTATTTCATTTCATTCATCGTCATGTGCGCTCGTTCCTGTTGGTGTCGGTAATCTGGCAACCCGCGTGTGCATCAAGTCTGAGGAGGAGAGACCAGGTGAAAAAAAAACCCTCTCCAGCATTTTGAATTTGGACTGCAATACCTAGTTCAACTGCTAGGTGTCAATCCTACATACAGCACCTTTAAGCAACAAGCAAGAAAGAATGAAAGTATACATAAACAAGTTGTTTATTTGGTATTTAACAGGCCAAACATTCTTTTGGCTATTGAAAACAAAACTGCAACCATCTGAAATTAACAGCAGTAACTGCGCAGTAAGTACATTCAATACAAACATAGATGGTACTGACATCAGCATTTAGCTTTTGTTTTTAAATTTGGTGGAAACTACATAAAACTGGCTTTAAATGAAAACATTAACTGTACCCATGTGAATTTAAAGGCAACAACTGCATAGTTCTAAAATCCAAACAACACAATCAACACACATTCAACAGTCCGAACAAAGATGTTACCTAATCAGCATTCAGCATTTGTTTTCGTTTTTAAATTTGGTGTAAAGAAAAAAGGTCTTTACCAGCAAAACTAAATAAAACCAAAGTAGGCTATATAAAGAAATTATTCCAAAATGTTAAATCAAATAATGTTTAGTGCAATGAGTAAAACAAATTTGCTACTGCAGGTGCATCTTTTTAAATCAAATTAAGTCAATGTAATTTTAAGGTATATAACAATACAGATGTCATTTCCCACTGTCTCTTAAATTGACATTTTTTCCCTAACCTTATTAAATGTGTCATCTTTCACATCAAATTCTTACATTGTTTTTAATTATTTCAGTTAGAATAATAAGAAACTGTAGGGCTTTTACCATTCGACTGAAATCAGTATTAACAAACTCCATCTTTCCACTGCAGAAAACACAGAAGCTGCATCTGAAGTGGCATTAGATGCATTTACACAGACTGTTTAATGAAGCTGAGGTGCCATAAATGTATTTACACTGCAAAATTTTGAATGCAAAAAGAATTTTATAAGATTAATGTTTAAAATTTTTTAAACACAAATAAAAAATGTTGAGAGAAATGCAATGGTAGTTTTAACCAGTAGGTGGCGGCAAATGAATGAGTGAGTCATTAGTCCTTTATTCAACAGATTCGTTCAAACGGCTGATTCATTCAGAAACGAGGCAAGTGACTATTGTCTTTATGAATGGGTTACTGAATCATTGACTCACTTGATTCGTTCAAAAACGTAGATTCATTTAGTTACGAAACACCGCTGTGTTGCTTGGAGACACAAGACAGTTCTGCTTTGGCTTTAATTTGAACTATTTTCATCAAACAAAAACTGTCAATATTGTGTATACATAATCATGGTTGCTTATTTTTTTCTTTAAAAAAAAAAAACTTTCCTCACTTGTTGTGAATTTAAAGCCTTTTTGTGCCCTGTTAGTGTACCTCCTATAGATTCTGTTTGTGAATTTGTGCATGATTTTAGATTAATAGATGTTTATTTTTTGTGCTTTTTGTTCTAATATTTTCTTTAAATTGTTTTAATAGTATGAGGAGCTGGTGGAGGGATTCAAGAACATCCACAAAGAGTGTGAACAGCTGAAGAGCTCAGGTTTCTCCACCGCTGAGATCCGACGGGTAAGAAAGCCAATGTTGCTGAAGTCCCATCTGGTCATGTAGAGTTTTGCATTATTACACAATAACAATGTGTGTGCTGCAGGACATTGTTGCAATGGAGGACGAGAAGGATCAACTCATAAAAAGGGTGGAGCGGCTTAAAAAGAGGGTAAGAAAAACATAATCCTACAGAATCTGTTTGTGAAACTAAATAAAATGATGGAATCACACCTGCAAAATACACATATTTACAGAGAACTATCAAAGTGAACTGCTGAGGTCACTGTTTAAAAGGCTTAAATGGAATAATGAATGCATTTAAATCCACACAAAATAAAGGACCACCACTGCATGTGAAATAAAAACAAAATAGGTTTAGGTTAATTCATTATTTAACAATTATAAAATAATTACTTCTGAAATAAATGTTCATAGCCACAAAAGTTCTGAAGCTCAAATTGGATCCGAAGATTCCATATACACATATGATTGTAACTCCTTGCAATACCAAGAAATACTTTTAAAAAAAAAACAAAAAAAAAACATTTTTTAAAAGCATATTCAAATTCCAGACATTTAACGTATTTAGCATAGAAAATGTGAAACAACTGTGCTCATTCTGGTTTCTTGGTTTTTGTGATGCTATTCTCGTCCACTAGGTGGAGGCAGTGTCAAACCATCAGCGCATGCTGGAACTGGCCAGACAGCTAAGAGTGGAGAAAGAAAGAGAAGAATCTCTTGCTCATCAGAAACAGGAGCAGAAGAACCAGGTAGAGAACATCTGAATACTTGCACAAATACGTCAGTTATATGTTTATGTCTGAAGAAACTCACTGGAGCTACATGACCAGTTACTGAATCAGTTATTGTCTTCTGGACATTCCGATAACTCAGGCTATGTTTCGTCTCTGTTGTAGCTCTTCCAGGCAGAGCAGAGACTGCAGAGATGTCAGATCCAGCTCAAAGACTTGCAGCAGGCAGCTGCAGATGAAAAACCAGAGAGTAAGTTGCTATACTTAAGGACACTTGTCCCAGAATCACTCAGAGTTTAAGCGTGGGTCACTGGGTTTGATTCTCATTGCACACCCATGCAAAAAAATGTATGTGAACGATTCCTTAAATAAGATTATTTTAAACAAAAAACTGATATTTCAAGTATATCTTATGTATACAGAATGGTGATTTTGCTTACTTTTTTAAACTTTCTAAACCTCATATCTTGTTTAGTGATCATTTTGCACCTTTTACTCATCTTTCAAGGATTTATTCACAGTGCATTTATTTGTTACTTTGTAAATATTTCTTGTCGTCTCACATTGCAAGTTTCAGAACTCCACAAAAATTTCTTTATGATTTTCACTGAATCTTATTACACTCTCACTGAAATAGTGTTGTGGCACAGTACTTTTATTTGTACATGCATATGCATGTGATCTTAATCCAAAGGCCTCATGAAGAGACTTGAGGAGGACATCAAGTTCAACTCCTACATGGTGTATGAGAAGCTGCCCAGAGAGCTGGAGAACATGAGAAAGGTGGTGCAGTACTTACAGAAGGTGGCATCTGAGCCTGCTATGGGCCAATCAGAACTGAGGGAGCTGGAGGATAAGGTCAGTCGGTGTACATGGATGTGAATCTTAATGTTAAAGTTTGAACAAAGAACAGAATAAAAATACATAGACATGATCCTTCAGAAATCATTCTATTATGCTGATCTGGTGCTTAAGAAACATTTCTTATTATTATCAATGTTGAAAACAGTTGAGCTGCTCAAAGAAAGTGTGAAAACAGCTATACAGTTATTTTTTCGTGATTCTTTGATGAATAGAAAGTTCAGAAGAACAGCATTTATTTGGAATAGAAAAATTTCTGAACATTATAGATGTTTTCTTTGCTGTATTTGTCTTTTACTGTCCCTGAAACGTTTGAACGTAGTGTATATAGTAATGAAATGTCTTTTGTTCATTAGATCAGAGAAACCAACACAGAGATCAACCATCTGATTGAGAAGAGGATGATGCGTAACGACCCGATGGATGATAAACTCTCTTTGTTCAGACAGCAGGTTAGGTGTCATCTCTTTTTTTTTTCTCTTTCATCACCTACTTGACTTTGCCTGAACAGGTGTTGTTCTTTTTACCTGAGAGGTCTGGTTTAATTTGGGCATGGAGGTTTCTGCCCAAACTTTGTTTTGCAGACAATCTTTATTCATGCAGGGTTGATTACTGTGTGATTTAGTGTTTTCCCCATAAGCTCTTTGAAGCCCAACATGCCCAGAATGGAAACACAGGGTCCAGGTGACCATGTGTCCTTCATACCCGTGTGGAGAGATGATGCACTTGTCTTGCATGTCTTTGAACTTGAAAGAATATTTGATGTTCTCTGATTTGCTAATACAACAATGTGCATTTGTTTCATTTGTAGTTGCCAGATGTCATTATCATAGCCTATTACATGGCTCTCTTGATTCTGATTGGTCAGCGGCGGCATTCTGTTGTCAAATATTTTTGTATAACAAGAAGACTGTATAATTGACCTTTGTCCCAGGCAACTGATCTTCCTACAGACAGTGGCTTCTGAAGGTCTAGGGGGCCATTGACACAAAACATGTTTTTTCATGTAAAAATGTGAAATATTGGGCAGTGGAATGGGGAAAAAAAAAAGGTCTAGAGATGTGTTTTTTTTAAACGCAAATTTTTTTACATGAGTGCTCTGTTTTTCAAATGCCTTGTCCATCTGGCACATGTTTACATAGAAAGACAATGTTAAAGCAGTGCAGTAAAACACAAAACACATTCTAAAACCATCATGAGTGAGAATTCTTCTGTTTTGCATTATTTTCTTATTAATGACAGATTGCTTTTGTTTATCAGCATGGCAATTTCAGTGAAAAGTTTTATTTAAAAATATGCATGAATTTCAGAATGTCTTATTGTTGAGTTTGTCCCTCTTTTGCTTGAATGTGCTCCAGCATGATTTTAGATGTTCCAGAGAGCATCTTGTGCTTCAATAAAAGTAAGGAGTAGTGCAGAATCTTCCTTTTTTTAATTTTTCATCATTTCATTTTTTATTAAGTTTTTTTTAAAAAAACATTAAAAACTAAACTTATTAATACATTCTATTTATATACTTGTTAAAATTGAAATTAAGAAAATATGGGAGTCAATAAACCAGCAAAAAAAAAAATTAAAAAAAAAAAAAAATGTAAAAACCAATGAATTTGTGTGTTTAGGCTGCTATTATAGTCCATAAGAAGGAAACCAAGGTGGAGGAGTTGCAGGAGGCCCGTGAGGAGTTGGCGGCTGTGGAAAGAGAACTGAACATGAAGAGCAGTCAGGCACAAGAGCAGGGTGGAGCGGAGTTGATCCGTGGAGATGAGGTATTGAACACACACGGTGACAATCCACAAGACATACTGTAGAAACAGCTGCAAGTGCTTTAGGGTTTACTCACAAACCATCCTGTTCTATATAGAAAAATTACAACATTTACTTTTGCAATGAATATAAATCAGCAGAATTTGCATGTTTCGTGTATCATAGAAAACTAAATTTGCAAGGCATAAAAACATACAGTATCTACACTTAAAGCATAAGTTTGCAGATTTTCCACCGGCTTTTGTGTTGTTACAATAGCAGTTGAAAATGTAAATGAACAATGTGATCCATTTATTTGTCAGATGCACGTTTTGCACCTTCAGGTGGAATTTTGCTGACTTTTGACAGCTCTAGGACTTTTGTTAAAACCATAGATCAAATTTCCGCATTTTGTTTATTCCTTTCCATGGACAGTTAGATCGACAAAAGGATGGCACCAAATCAAAAGTTTTGGCAAAAGAGAACACCACTGCCCTTTTTCTCTCTTTTTTTTTTTATCCTAGAGGTGGAGGACCTATTTCAAACAATTTTTCATGTTTCTACTACATAGCCAGGCAAGTTTTATTAAAAGCCCATCTTGCCAGTGGTGAATTACCACTTTAAGCAGCACTGCTCCAATAGGGCAGGTGACAGTTATGTCGCCTGGCTCGCACTTTCTCACACTGGCCCTGGAGCCAGAGCTGTAATGTTTTTTTCCCAGGAGATTTCCCGGAGTAACTGTCAGTGATGAACAGGCCTGTGTCTGTTTCTGAGACCTGTGAACTATCCTGTCCTCACTTTTTGCTGTCTGTCTGCATTTTTTTTTTTTTTTTTTTTAAACAAGCAGACGTTCCATTCCCTGGCTGGCCTTGGGCAGAGATATTGGCAGTCCGAG
This sequence comes from Tor tambroides, assembly GCA_021397915.2. Taxonomy (NCBI): domain Eukaryota; kingdom Metazoa; phylum Chordata; class Actinopteri; order Cypriniformes; family Cyprinidae; genus Tor; species Tor tambroides. The sequence continues at coordinate 176,386 of JAFVLL020032089.1, read as the reverse complement.
CAGATAGAGCGGCACCCTAGCTAAAATAGCCACCATCCCTCCCCCAATTCTGGACTTCCTGCGATTTTATCAGCCTCTCCATGATAACACTCACTTCTGTCCATGGCTCATCCAACCGTGAACAGCAGCAGCCAAGTGATGGATAGCTGAAACTATAGAGAGAGTGTGTGTCTATAGATGTGATAGGGATGTACAAGTCTGAGCCTCTGAAATAGACAATAACCAAGTATGGTCAACTTGTGGCAGGACTTGTAGAAGGAAACAGAAGGGAAGAATGGCTTTTGGCACAGCGGGAGACCCAGCTATGACTCAAATTAAATAAACACAGGTAGATAATGAAGAAAAAAACAGAGCTCCATGTTCTTAGGGTTAGGTTTATGATTTCTAAATTTGATTTCTAACTTTTTCTGCTGATTTCTGAAATTAATAAAAAATATAATGAATTGTGAGTTAACAAACATTTTGAAAAGGTATTCAAAAGATTTTTAAAATTATTACAGTATTTGAAAGCAACAGAGTTAGGTGAGAGAATATAGTTTTGTGTGCATTTCAGTAAAGATCCACACTCACAAGCTGGTGGCAGTAATGCACCTTATGATGTATGCCAACTGCAACAAAAATTCCTAAAAAGGAGGACACTGGGAACATATATATATATATATTTCAATACAATATATAGTTCAATACCCAATATATATATATGTATGTATGTATGTATGTGTCTATATATATATATATATATATAATAGTTCAATACAAATTCAACTCAGTCGACAGCACTTATAAGCACTTATAGGTATAATGGTAATTACTACAAAAATTAATTTCTACTTAACCCTCTTTTTCTTTAAAAAAAAAAAAAAGCAAAAATCCTGATGTGAGACACTTAAGGCTCAGGTATGCTTATTTTTTTGTGTCCCTCTCTGTCTCATGCACACAAACCTCTTTTCACAATGAGCATGCATGGACGTGTTCGGCTCGTTCTTTTAAAATGGTCGAATCATTTGGAGATGCACTGTTGAGACGAAGTGGATCATGGACAAGAAGTGTGCTTTTGGCTTTAAAGTACATTGAAAGTAAATTCGTAGGTCAGAGTTCACCAAACTTGAACTTGTAGCATTCATGTTTGGTGAACTCTGACCTACGAATTTGATCACATGAAGATGTGATCACTAGAAGAACAATAGTGCAACAAACTTTAAAGCTACATATTTGCAGCGTTGGAGGAAAGTGGTGTAGATTGTATATTTTTATGTTTTTCTATTTGTTGAATGTTGAATTTATAGTTAAAAAAAAACAAAACAACAACACAGAGTGTGTGAATTCATATCATAAAATGTTGCATTATCAAAAAAGTTTAGTGTGACCACTGCTTAAAAACTCTAAAATGACTCGGTCTGAACTGAATTATTACTGTAAGAGACGAAGTGACATTATTTGTAGGTTAATCAGCATTATGCAACAAATGCTGTCTGTTGAGCTTAACTTAAATTGAATCTGCAATAAAGCATCTAAATGCTCATGTGTTACTGTTTCGATTGTTTGCAATGAAGGAACTCGAGGACACAGCAAGGCATTATTGCTGCTCCCCTCCCAAACCGCACCAACCTTGTCTGCCCTTGCTGTCTCAAAATACACAAAGCATAAACTCTCACACACAATCTCTGCATGCCCCAAGTGACATACGGCACATTGTGTGATTTCTGAGTTTGCTCTCTGGTGCCTCTCAACATTTATAGCCATTGGCAGTACTGACAGAAGAATAGCCTGAGCGAACAAGCTGCCAGATGAAGATGTTTTTTGTCCCTCTGGCTGCATGCCTGCGGGCTCAGGTTTCTTTTGTTGAGATCCACTGAGATGTCCCAACGGCACCCTGGTTTGCCCCTTCTTCACACCCATTCATTCCTCAGAGCTGTTTTCTCCTAGAGATTCTCACCTTACCGGAGACGGAGCCAAGGCCACAATGTTCTCCTGACTTTGTCTCATTGCATCCCTTAACCCTGTGCATGTACATGCAGCTCAGGTGGTGTTTGCATGTCATTACTATTTCCTATTTGAGACTATGGCTGTGCTTTATTTGTAGTCATTAATGAGACACAGTCACTCAACCAGGGCTCATTGTGTGTTGTGATCTGTGTTTATCCCTTCTGAAAATATCCAATGTCACATTTTCTCATTGCACAGCAGAATCTTCTGACTCTGTTGTATGGAATTGGGGTTCCTTTTTCACTTATTGAGTGTCCATGTTATTGTCTACATACAAGTATTCACTGTCCATAATTTATAATTCATAGTACTTACTGTTAATTAAGTTTTTATGGGTATTTTTTGAATATTTAATGAGTAGTTGACATGAAATAGACATACTTTTGGGAATTTCCTGCTGTGCGACATGCTATACTTCATATAAAACAATTTCAAACAGCATTTCACTTCGTCTTTTTTTTTTTTTTAATAATAATTATTATTATGCACGCGGATTTGATGGCCTAAAATTAAACTATGATTAATTGCGAAACTACATGAGTGCTTATGTCTTTAAAATGTCATTTGTCACACCACAGGAGCATTTCAAATTAACTAGTGAATGCAAAAAGGAGATTAAAAATAGAGAAAACAGTTATTTCTTTTTCTTTTATTTCATAATTTTTTTTCTTAATCTTGATAAAGAAAAATGAGTATTTGAGTATTTATTGACCATACTTTTCTCTTAGATATGTTCTGACTAAATTTTACTTGCCTTTTTTTAAAGTCATTATTGTCTATTTTGTCATTTTTTCTTATTGTCCCTTTTTACTTTATTGTCCTTTACTTTGTCCTGTACTTTATTATTATTATTATTATTATTATTTTGTTTTTATTTTTTGTTTATTGTTATTTTTTCAGTGTTTAGTGTTTTCATGCTTTCATTTAGTTTAAGCGATATGTGGCCAAGATGCGTGGCAAGAGCAGCATGTATAAGAAGAAACGTCAGGAGATTGCTGAGCTGAAGGTGGAGTATGGTGTTCTACAGAGGACTGAAGAGATCTTGAGAGAACGACACACAGCTGGACAACAGCAGCTGGTAAACACACATTTATCCATCATTCTGTTGTTCTCTCTGTCCGCAAGGTCTTTAAACGTTGATATTTTGTTTAAATGTTTTTTGAAACTATCAAATAATTATTTTTCAAGCCAAACTTCACAAACTTGCGTCATCATTCTCAAATGTATTTCTTTCATTTCAATTTATTTTAATTCCACCTCCTTACATTCAAATCCAAATTGCAATTTCCTGTTTGTTACACCAAAAAAAAAATCCTGTTTGTTACACCAAATCAAATTTAATTCAAATTCAAGAATTGAAATTGACTCCCACTTGACTCCCACTTAACTCCCACCTTTGTTCTTCATACATCACAGCTTGTGTCTATCAGCGTATCATTTCACCATCTTATACGCACTGGTACATAATCTACCTTCCCTGTACCCGTCCCTGTCTATTCAAATTGCATTAACGCTGAAGTTACAGCACCTTCCTGGAAATGACTTCACACCTCTGAACCCTCCCTGTCTCTGACTTGCTGATAGCCCATTTGACGCAGAAAGACTGAGCTTGGGCTATTTATGATCCCGGCATTTGCTCCCTGTCTGCATCCTATGCTGTTATTTTTTGAGTAGGGGAATTTTCCTCCTCCATTTTGCGGTTGGTTGCACGAGCCTGGGCCACCCCTCCTTTTGGCACATGATCCCCTCAAACGACCTGGGCATCAGTCAAACCCCTGCCAACGCACTCGTTCCACATGTCGTGTCATGTGCAAAGTGCATCTGTATCAAGAGCATTACAAATGCATCAGCTGATAAAATATGTCCTCACGTATTGTTATGATTGTACTCAAGAGAAATGACATGATACAGTTAGAATTACATTTGTTGATTACAGTGCTAAAAAAGGTATCAGTATTGGTAATTTCCTAATCTGTGCACCTTCAAGTATTGAGACATACCAAGTATTTACCAAACTAAACTGAAACTGACCACAGAACTAATACAAACCGAGCTGTGAAAAGGTTGAACTGCTACACTCGTAATATTTACAAAGTTCTTCATTTTCCCTGACTAGTCTAAAATGTCTATGAAGCTAAGTTGAGTTGAGCCGTACTGAAGTGTCAAAATCTCCCCAGAACTAATGCTCAGCACATTTCTGTCCTATTATAAAACCCATAGCCGTTAGTTTCAGCTTGACCTGTGAAGTTCCCTCTGTACATAGAGAATAAAGTGCTTTGCACTGCGATTTATGGCTTTGAGTTCTGGCTGTCTGTACAGACACGACCCTTCAGAAAGTGTTTGACCATTACGCTGTCACTGCAGACACATCCTATGGAAGCTTGATTTCACCACGAGATAAAAAAGTGATAGGTTTATATCTCATACTTTGAAAATATTTTTACGATATAAACACAGAATTGCAGAAAAAAGTGAGAAATGTGAGATATAAACTCAGAATTGTGAGTTAAAAAAGTCACAATTACCTTTATTTTTTATTCTGTGGCAGAAACAGGCTTCCCTAACATCAACACAAAATTTATGTTATAGATAAAACTGCATTCACAGCTATTTGATATTTCGGAATATCAGAATATATTCATGCCTTCTAATGCAATAATATCCAATAATGCAATAGAATATTCATTAGCATATAATGTAAGGCAGGACTTCTTTTTTCCATCTAGATGTGATTGCATTGCTATTGCCTGCCTGTGATATCATTGGTTAATGTAATTTTGGTCACAAAAAAGTAATTTAAGAGGCAGAGACCATTATTACATTTTGATGAAATATAATGAAAAGATTTTGTTTTAGAACAACATGTTCTGGTGAATCATGCACATTGACCAGGGACATTTATTATGGAAGTAAATAGGGTGAGCTTTGATTTCATTATAAGATTGTCACTACAAACGTTGGCTAATATGGTTCAGATCTTGTTTGATTTGTGGGCTGAAATTATGCAGTTTGCAGTTAAAATGTTTTTCAGTAACACTGATTGTTTACTGTATGCAAGTAATCAGACAGAGAGACATTTCAGTTAGTAATCTAATCAAATTGACAAGGCGAATAAACATTTGTTCTATTTATGCTTTGTTTGTGTTCTGGTGTTCAGCAATCTCTGGAGGCTCAGCGGGGGATCTTGGGCTACAGCGATACTCAGGAAGAGCTGGAGAGAGTCTCTGCTATCAAGAGCGAGCTGGACGAGATGAAGGGACGAACACTGGACGACATGTCTGAAATGGTGAGCTGGGCCAGGCAGATATATTATATATGCCAGGCAATATTTTCTCCAAATGTTCTGTTCAGTGTTTTGGGAGACTGTCAATATGAATATTACATTGGGGAACGTTAATGAGGTCATAAACTTTCTAGAAGAGTTTATTTTGCCACAGGAGTGCACAGTTTGTCTAATACAACTCCCTATTGACACCCATGATAACCAGAGATAAACAGAAAGTCAGTAGAAGTGATTTGGGCAAAAGCTAATTAAGAAGTAGTTTTAATCATTATCTTTACTATGAGATACATTACCATTCACAACTGTTTTCAACATTCATTATAATAAGAAATGTTTCTTAAACACCAAATCAACATATTACAATGATTTCTGAAGGTTCATCAACACTGAAGACTAGCGTAATGACTGCTGAAAAAACAGCTTTGCATCACAGGAATAAATTACATTTAAAATAGAAAACAGTTATTTTAAAGTGTAACAAATATTTCACAATATTACTGTTTTTACTGTATTTTTAATCACATAAATACAACCTTGGTGAGCATAAGGAACGTCTTTCAAAATCTTACTGTCTCCAAACTTTTGAACGATAATGTTTGAGGTCTGACTAAAGGTTAAAATGTGTATATTTTTCAGTTATTTTTTGATTGGTAATGACGGTAATTCTACCTAACATGCTAATTTTTTTTTATTAAAATACCATATATTAACAAAATACTAGAACTCTGTTGTGGATATGTTTCTTTAACTCACTCATTTGTATGCATTTTGTTGATTCTCTCTCGGGTCATCATTTGTCATGAAGATTTGTTTATTTCAGGTAAAGAAGCTGAATTCAGTGATAGCAGAGAAGAAGTCTGCTCTATCTCCTCTGATAAAGGACCTGAGAGCTCTGAGACAGGAACATACGGTGAGTGACTCTTTAGCATCAAGTAAGATACTGAAGATACAAAGCCATTTGTTTCTCTCCCCCATACTGAGGATCACTATCAACTACAAAGAGTCAATCAGCATATCAGCTCTGTCAGAATTGCATTCTCTTTTGTTTTGCTTGTTAAAACAGGAGCTCGCTCCAGAGTATGAGCAAAAGAAGGCTCAGTATGACACCTGTGCTGCAGGACTGGAGAGCAACAGGTCCAAGCTAGAACAGGTATTATGGGGCTCAACCAGAGTTTTGTAACATTGATACTGAATTGAGAGTTTCTTTAAATTTAAAAAAAAAAAAAAAAAAAAAAAAAAATATATATATATATATATATATATATATTTGTTATATTATATTACATTATAAATAGAGGTAGATTTAATTATCTATAAACTTATGTAATTTCATTATTTAATAAAATAACTGTATTTAATTATATTTAATAAATCACTTTAATTTGTACACCATGGTGGAACAATGCTTCTATTTCCAGAATGCTGTTTTTGTTTTTTGTTTTTTATCAAAATGAAAATGAGAATTTTTTTTTCATGTTTTAAAAATGGTGCCAAACAACATTAAAGCATAAAATATTTAATTAATAAATTATAAATAAATAAATAAAGGCATGCATTTATTTATTTATTTATTTATTTATTGATTGATTGATTGATTGATTCATTGAAATACCTCAAGGTAATTCATATTAGAAAAATTAAATGTATAGTCTTTTGTGATTTTGTATTTGGATATCCAAACAACATGAAACAGGCTTATAACTCAGAAATAAAATTTGGTGAATCTCTTAGTCCAATTCAGATTCAAGTTTAACATCCTGTGGCTGTTCAAATTCCAACTCATAAATTCAAAGATAGCCAACCTTGGTCTCAACTTGACTGTTTTAGCATCTTATGAAATAATATTGAATATACATGAGCAGGCAGTGATTTAATGTCCTGATGTTATTCAGGAAGTGAGGATGCTCAGGGAAGAGACAGCACAAGAAGAAAGCCGATATCATCACATTAACTGCATGAGAGAGGTAAAAACCCTCTTCCTTTTAGACACCAGAGATTTCTAGTCCTGTGGTTTTTTTTCTCATTCTCCCCCACCCCCTGGCCTGTCCTTCACAGATTATTGAGAGTCAAATGCAGAAGGCGGCAGATCAGAGTAAGATCAATCAGTCAATGGACTTACAGGTGCGGAGGACGGCTCTCAGGTAAGAAACTAGAGATATATCTACTATAGATAAACCTAAAAGCTCAAGTGAAAAGACAGACGTGCACACAACACATGAATTCATGCTTCATAACTGACAAACAAATGATCCCTGAGAGACTCTTTTGAGCTGGCAGCTCTCAGCACGCCTGCCTGCCTAATGCTCAGAACCGTTGTTGTTTTTTCATGTTTTTTGTTTCAGTTATACTTCAAGTATCTATTCACCCATTCCTGATCCATGCAGCCTACACATTCGAAAAGTTTAGCAGAAATTCTGCTAAATGTGGAGGCGGGCGATAGCCTTGTGGTTAAGGATTTTAGCTGTTAACACAAAGGTTACAGATTCAGTCCTAAGTAGAGTGACTCAGGAATTGGAGAACTGCTGTAATCATAAGTCATAAGTTATTTTACCATTATCAGATTAGATTTGTTTTCCTTCATGCAATAACAGTTTATTTGGATAACTGTTTAATAGAAAGTAACTAAATGTGACATTTAAATGGTTAGTTCACTCAAAAATTAATGGATGAATGAATGCTGTCATTTACTCACCCTAGTGTCATCCATACCACTGTAGTAAACTAAAACAAAAAATGTAAAAGATGTATAAAAAAAAAAAAACATTAACAGAAATGTCAAAAAAAAAAAAAAATTGCTATAACTGAAACTTTAAAATGAATATTTATTTCTTGTTAGTTGCAAACACAAAATTTCTAATTTTCCATTTAAGTTGAAAAACTAAAATATATTAAACCTGAAACTGAAATTAAAATGCATAAAAACTAAACTTTAAATAAGAAACTAATAACACAGCAAAATCACACACATTTAAGCTAAAAATTATAATAAATACTAAATAAAAAAATTGAAATATTAATATTTACTAAGATGGGACAGAAATGATGTTTATGCTGCTATTTTGCATACAATGAACAGGGGCTCTCAAGCTCCAAAAAGTACAAAAAAAGATAAAAGTTGCCATTATGACTCATGCGCTATATTCCAACTCTTTAGAAATCATACAATAGTTTTGTGTGAGGAACAGACTAATAATACGTTGTTATACACTGATTGATTTAATTTCCTGCTATAAATATCATTCGCATATGCACATACAATAAGGCTTTGAAAGACTTGGAGTAATGCACAAGACGTGGACATTTTATGGTACTTTCATGATGTTTATCATAATGTTTTGGAGCTTGACTATATGATTTTACTGTATTAAAAAGAGACGCTATATGGTTTTAGTGAATGGAAAAGAACAGCTTAGATATGAAAAAAGTTTGGAAACAGGTTTGGAAAAACAGGACAGAGAAATTTGAACTAAACTAAAACAAGCACTCCTTTAACGAATCACTGTATATGCTTCCCTTACAGAGAGAAGTACACTGCGAACACAGCAGAGCAGGAGTCCTTGGGCAAGGTGAGGAGACCGTCTTTGACCATCTGTCAAACCTCTCTGACTCAAAACTTAGTTCCATCAGGTCGTTTACTTGTCTTTATCTCATCTGTCGGGGTCAACTTGATGTTAGTTAAGAGCGAGGGGCCTGGCCTCTGCGATATTTCTGCGATCAGTGTCACGCCACATCGTGCCAGTGTTAGAACAAGCTTGTGTAATCATTGCCCTGATGGACAACCAGTGGACCACCCTCTCAGCACGGTGGAAGGAGAGACGACGGCATGCCAAACTCTCCCATAACTGCCCGTCCTGCCCTTTAACTGTTTACTGCTGCTACTTTACAAGCTTTCTGAATCCATGAATTATGCCAAAATTGACTGCCGGCACATAGGTACAATAAATTGAATAGCTCCGGAAGAATTTGAAATTCAGATAAGGTATCATGGCCATGCTTTGAACATATGTAAATGATGGTTTTTATCTCCAATTAGCATTGGAACATGTAGCACTAGGCGTGTTTTTCAAAGCCGACGAACATTGTGTCTCTGTGGGCTCACAGGTTCTACGTCAGCAGGTGAAGCAGGTGCGAGAGAACCAGGAGCCCAATATGAGACAGATGAAGATGTGGAAGGACCTGGAGATGCTTTTGGAGTGCAAGAAGCAGTGCTACATCAAGGCTCAGAGCCAGGCACCTATTGGGCACGTCATCCAGGATGTTGGCAAGGATATGCTGGTTCTGTGATGCCATCTCCCGTAAAACGTAAAAGTTGTTTTTCTGGTCATTAATATATAAATAACTGTATACATTATTGTATATGTACAATTGTATGTATATTGATTTGTATGTTAAAAGGAATAATTCACCCAAAAATGAAAATGTTCTGAAAAATTACTCACCCTCAGGCAAGCCAAGATGTAGATACAGAACAGATTTGGAGAAAATTAGCATTACATTACTTCTCACCAGTGATCCTCTGTGGTGAATGGGTGCTGCCAGAATGAGAATCCAGTCAGCTGATAAAAACATCACAATAATCCACAATACACAACTGTCCATAATAACACTTCCTTCGGTGAAAAAGTCCACCACCTGTTGTCCTCTCACATCAAATTCCATCAACATTTGTTTAAAACTGTTTTGGACCATTTTTAGCTTGTAAGCGGTGCTTGATCTGTACATATTTCTCTCCTGATTCAGACAAAATTATTTTTTCACTAGAGATAGCAATATTGTCAATAAAGGACTAGTATTTTAGTCAGAAACAACGGTTTGAAGTGGAAAAGGTCCTAATGTTGAATTTTTTTTTCTTACAAATAGGCATCTTTTCGCTTCACAAGACATTAATTAATGAGTCGTGTGGATTACTGCGATGTTTTTATCAGTTTTTTGGACTCTCATTCTGACGGCACCCATTCACAGCAGATCCATTGGTGAGGAAGATAAATTTCTCCAAATCTGTTCCGATGAAGAAACAAACTCGTCTACATCTTGAATGGCCTGAGGGTGAGTACATTTTCAGCAAATTTTCATTTGTCGGTGAACTGTTCCTTTAAAACCATATATTTGTTAATATAAATGCATTCTGAAGTGAAAGAACTCATATCCTGAGCGTCGTCTGGGTAAGAGGGTTCAAAACTCTCTGACACACTAACACCCAACAAGTTCCTAGTCTCGGGTTTGACACGTCTTTTAAGAACAGCGCTCCAGTCTGTGTGTCCAAAGATAACGCCCTACAAAGTGCTACACTTTGGATGCGTCTGCGCTCCAGGTTATTTTGGGAAACAACAGCCATGACCTTGGGCAGAAGAGCTGTCCAATTTAGGAGTTCAGTTGGATCTCCTTTTGTTGCTCTGTCAGGGTAGTGCTACAGTATGACTTTGTAAACAGACTGACTTGTCCAATCATCATGCGCGAGTAGCTTATTTACTAAATGTTCGTTTTCTTCTTCTGTCTTTTTCACTGTATGGACAAGTGAGTAGACTGCTAGGGTACTTCACTTCTGTATTTTTTTTTTTTGTTGTTGAAAAGTTACAAAAAATATTGTATCAAAGTCATACACATTGTAAATTAAAGATTTATACAGGTACACAGTTATTGTATTGATTTTTTTAACATTATAATGTAGAATATTAAACAGTTCAGATCCTGTATATTGACCCTGCAGCTACAGGTGCTATTCAGGTGATACTTTTTAGAATATTCAGTAAAACTTTCTCTCTTTCTCTTTCTGGTGAATCCATCCATCCAGAATGTCATTGCTTGGATGAGAATCAATATCACCACAGAATACCCATAAGCACATATAAATGGATCCTTTCTATAAAAATGGATATGCTAGAGCTCCAGGGTGGTAATTCATTCATTTATTCATATATTAATAATATAATAATATGCATAGGTCACCCTGAGTAGGTGTAAACACTGCATCCTGGCATACTCTTGCATAGCAGTGTGTCTGCAGTATAATGGACATCTGGCAGCTTAAATGATTTAATACTGAGTCAGTCTCATTCAAAATGGCCTCATCATAATCACAATTAGATTTTCTTTTATCAACAATCAGAATAGAATAGCTAAAGTTTTATTAGTTTTACTTTCCAAAAGGAAGTTTGAGGTGATAAAAATAATATATATCTTTCCAAAATTAGTTTAAAATAAATTTGAGAAGTTCTTAAAAATGTAAATTTTGTATCCACACTGATTTCATTTTTAGACTGTTTTCTACTTATGATTAAAAAATACTAAAATGCTTAAGGTAAAAAAAAAAAGACACATTTTTGAGGAACATAGTCGTGTTTTCTAATGACCTGAACAAAAATACATTTAAATGTGTGAATAATGCATTAAATATAGATATTTTTAATGACACAGAGCTGAAGGACTAAAGGTGTCCTTTCTATTTTATGGTTTTCTTGTCACATTACCAATAAAAAAATAAATAAATCAATAAATATATTTATTTTTTTCCACACTTTCAATAAAAGCTTAAGCTTACGCTAAAATGTATTTTTTTCAGGAATTTCAGACAGTTATACCAATATAAAAAGCCCTTCAAGATTAAGACATTGAAAACATCAGATATATTTGTATGAACGTATTTTTATTACATTTATCCCAACCAGGAAAATGAGTTACGTCACTCACCCATATATATATAAGCAAGGATAATATACTTTTTGTGTCTCTATATTTACCCTATATAGGGTAAATATAGAGACACAAAAAGTAAAATACTAAGGGTATAAAAAAGAAACTGCAGTCATTTCGCATAAATACACGTGCAGACAGCTTTCAAAGAACATCGTTTACCTGTGGGTTCATGCATCTACCTGCGTTGAAGAGGCGGGGCAAAAGTTATATCAGCTGCATTGAGTGACAGTCTGTTATACCAATAAGCAAACGGCTGCTCAATCTACGTCAGTGCTGCTCGAGCCAAAGACGATAGATTAGATGTCTATGGGCTCCTTGGACACGCACTGTCCAATCAGCGTCCTCCACATGCGGCAGAGAGGCAGTAGTGAGTCTCCTGCGATAAAACAAGAGTAAACGCCGCTTCCATCACCACTGAACGGGAGAGAAACACGGCGAAAGGGGTCGACCGTCACATTTCCAGGCAGGCAGAGGCTTGGACGGGAGGTGATTGTGATGTACTAAGCAAGGATCTTTTCTTTTGGCTTCCACTGACTCCCAGTTCTTTGGGGAACAAGAAGAAGATAGAAGAACTCCTGTGTTTGGATAAGACTCCTGGAAGGTCCATTTGCCCGTCTCAACTTTCTACTTATGTTCTTCATTGGATGTCAATGCATGTGTCACTCATAGGCATATTCGTGTCTATTTTTTTGACCAAGGCAGATTTCTTGAACGGGATTCTCTTCCCATCTAACCATGGAGAACGCTCACACCAAGAGTGTGGAAGAAGTTTATAGTTATTTAAGCGTCAACGAGAGCACGGGACTGACTTTAGACCAGGTGAAACGGCAGAGAGACAAATGGGGTCCCAACGGTACGTCTGATACTTTGTGTTCTTCACAGCCAGCGACGCGCGATAGACGCTTTGAAGTTAACAAGAAATTGTTACATTTGTTGCAATCAGCCGGCCGGAGCGTTCGAAACAGCTGACGTCATCAAGCACGTTTTTATGGCAAGCAGTAGTAACATTCATTTTTTTAGATTCAAAGTAATATCGGTTTTATGGTTGTAGTACTTATTTAAATTTCTAGTAAACAATCCAGTAGTGACTAGTATATTTTTCACTTCTGTACATTGGGTACTAGTACTTATTTTTAGTTACTTTGACTATTTTGCTTTCAATTTTCCCAAATGATTAGATAGTAGCTGTGAATTCCCGTTGTTACTTTAAGCATTTTCAAGTTTATTGGTAAGATAGTTAATAGTAGTCATTCTGACTGATCGGCAAGTAAAATAGCAATTGCAGCTAATGAGATAAACTATAAAAATGATGCCAGTAAGAACTGAGATTTATTAGATACTACAATCTAATAAATAAGTACTAGTAAAGCTTGAATATATGTAGAAACAACTACTGCGATAGAAAAAAGTATTAGTACCTAATGAATAGCTACTAGTAAAACTAGAACAGGTTCCAGCAACATCTAGACTACGAACTAGTTGGAACCACAGATTCCCATAGAAATGAATGGCAAAAATTTTAAAATAGTTACCAATAACAGTGGAATAGTTGCTTGTCTTTACTGCCAAAGAATATGTATGAGTGACTAACTGAATACATATTAGTGACTATTTCACTAGTAATGATTAGTTACTAGTGAAACTGAAAAAGGCTAGTCACATTTGGATTAATAAGTGCTGAAATCATAAAAATAGATGCTACTTAGTTTTAAGGGAAAAATGTTTAATCAGCTTGCCATACACATTTTCATTAGACTTTGACAAGGTGGAAGACAGGCACACACAGGCCAGAAATAAGCTGAAAGAGATATTTAAATCCCTTCCGCTTTATTATGTTGCTGGACAATCAAAGCGAGCATAGCTAAGGCCGTCCTCCAGTCTTCCTTTTTCATCAGTTATTCAGAGAATTATGTTATTCAGAGAATTATGAAGACAAGCTGAAAATATTCCTGTCAGCACCCGGCTCAGAAACAGCTTGTAAATGTTTCACAGCATGTACTCAAAGAGGGGCCAAATATTCACTTGTTTGGATTAAAACCAAATATTCATTCACATTTTTAAGTGGAAGGTGCTTGGACGTGAAGATAGTTACTGCTTAATCTCTGCTGAAATATTATATGGCATCTTGAGAGTAACATTATGCATTGTTTTGTTTTTTTTAAGCTAAGACAAATTTAATCTTTGAGTTTCTTATAAGGTCACAGGTCTTAATATAATGGATAATTGTGTTTTAGTCAATGTCAAATCAATTTCTGCTTGAATGTATTCACAGTGTATTTTTGTAACTTTATACTTTGTCTTTTTCATATCCTTTAATACACCACAGAGTTGCCTGCTGAGGAAGGTAATATTACATTTTAAACTATAACATGATGTTATCATTGTACTACTCCTCATGTGATTCTGATAGATTTAATTTTGATGTTTGACAGGAAAGTCTATATGGGAACTTGTCATCGAGCAGTTTGAAGATTTACTTGTGCGGATTCTTCTACTGGCAGCTTGTATATCTTTTGTAAGTACATTTCGGTAACATGTTCTGGCAGGTTTCTGCAGTTATTGTTATTGTGCAATATTCCTTGAGTGCAAATAGGGTCAGTATAGCCATTTCTCAGACATGATTCAGCACAGATTCATGTCAGGTGTTAATTGCTTTACGCTAGAAACAAACCACAGCGATACACGCACTGAAATAAACACCGACTGCTATCCGGAAGAGCTGTGAAAGTGAAGATGTCTTGTTAGCTCCTCTAGTCTCACATGCCTCGTCTTGGGTTACTCGCTGATCAGAAGGGCTAAACAGCTGAAGAAGCGGAACTCCTTAGGAATGGTGACAACAGCATTCAGTGAGATTGAGTGTCTGTCACTAGCTGCCAAACAAGACGTCTTAGTAGTGCACTGCTGTTTTACAGCCGTGGTTTAAGGACCTCTTGATTAATTAGCCTAGATAGTTTACCACCAAATGAAAAGACATGTGGCTGTGCTTGGAGACTTGAAAGGGTTGTGTAGTTAGGCTGTCAATCAAGTTTATGTGTGGGATCAGTGCGTAATATAGTGGTGATGTAGCCTAGTGGTTAAAGATTTGCCCTAGCAAGTACAGGTTGTTGGTACAAACTGCACATGGGTTAATTTATGAACTATAGAAGGTATTCAATTAAATGTTAATTTAATTCTGTATTAAAATATATATGTGCTATATATTGTTTTAATGCATTACAATAATAATTGCTACAAATAACAACTGGTGTAGTAATTAATAAATTATAGCCATATAGTGCACATTTTTATTTTTAAATGTAATGGTATTGTAACGGTGTCTCTCTATCTATCTATCTATCTATATAGCAATTCATGTTTTATTGTATTAATATAATTTTTTTCATAATATAAATAAAATAACAATCTTATGCTTTAGCTGTCCAAAATCATTAGTTACAATGCATCTACAAAGCTGATGAGATTAAACTGGCTGGTTGTGTGGAAGTAGAGAGGTATGCCAGCATCGCCCAGCGGAGTGATACTGAGGTGTTGGAGTCTGTGGTTTGACAGCTGTCTCGTAGTTGGCTGAGTAAGAGGGCATCTCTGCAGGCCAAATTAGGCCTCTGACCTTCAGTTGCAGGCTTCTCATTACCACAGACAGACCAGTAACTCCACTGTCTCGTGAGAACACCGCCAAGATGTTGATTGGAGGGCTTCAATCTCCGCATTTGACCTTCATACAGTGCATCTAAGGACTTTGTGTCTGAGAAAGATCATGCAAATCCATTTTTAAAGGTCCAAAACTGTTCTCTAAAAAGTCTATGCTTAATGATGTGATGGAAAGTAAATAGATGTTGCTGCTTCTTATTTTAGGAGGAGTTCGTATGTAATAATGCATCTAAATGAGGGAAATAACAGATGTCCTGCTGTGGCTGCAGTGAGCTGTTGGAGTTTTATTTTCAATCATTAAAACATACTGCTGCGTTTGGCTTTCGTCATGCTGCTTGTTCTTGGGGTTATTTTCCCGCTGTGTTTAAACTTTTTGTTTAAAATCATGCAGATTATGCAATCCAAACAGAATCTCATTTGTAAACGGGTTGTGTTGAATCCGTTATGAGAAGGCAAATGTCACTGGCGTGTCTCGTCTAGAATCTTGATCTACTGGTCTTGAAATATGCACAGGGTGTTTTGAATATGAAATGCTTGATTAGATCTAACGGGACGTGTTGTGACGTGACTTTTCTCTTTTTTTTTATTGCAGGTATTAGCCTGGTTCGAAGAGGGAGAGGAAACAATCACTGCCTTTGTGGAGCCTTTTGTAATCTTACTGATTCTTATAGCTAATGCCATCGTAGGTGTTTGGCAGGTCAGTAGAGCATGAAAAGAGTCATGAACTGAAGTGTGTCATTTCTGCACAATTGGAAAAAAATATTTAGTGTTATCAAACAAGTTTCTCACAGAAAGTCCCATCCCTAACTCAAATGCTGAATTTGCCAGTGAATGCAGTCTACTTTTTTTTTTCACATTTGATTCTCTCCATCTTAGGAACGTAATGCAGAAAATGCCATTGAAGCCCTTAAGGAGTACGAGCCAGAGATGGGCAAGGTGTACCGTCAGGACAGGAAGTCCGTCCAGAGGATCAAAGCCAAAGACATTGTGCCTGGAGACATTGTGGAGGTCGCTGGTAAGTGCTGACTTTATATCGTACAGTCTATTTGGTCACAGCGTCACTCACTTATTTCTCAGTTATTAGTGTGGTCGCTGCATTTATGGGTTGTTATGTGAGGTGATTACAGCCTCTCAGCTCTCCATTCTCTGTATGGACCCCTTACAGCTCCACTATAGGACTATAGGTATTTTTGGATGCACCTGTTGATTCTCAATGGACTGTGTGCGTCAGTCCTTATCACATGTTCGTCAGTTCTCGTGCTCTACCTAGAAGCATAGCTATATCTATTGTTGGCTCTTTTGGTTTGCTTCTCATAGTTTTGCTTTATATTCATTTGGAGATGGCTTTCAAATTTCTCTATGCTCTTGCAAATAATTCATGTAGAATGTCAAGAATTGCTGTTTTATAATTTTTTTTGAAGACCTGGAACTTCATTAATAAAGACTTGTAGAGAATGATCTTAAATGTGATATTAAAAAATGAAATGTGATAATTTCCCAAATGTTCCTGTAGACAATGCATAAAACGCACATTCCTAAATGCATCCTGCTTTTGGATCGCGCATTTTAAATTCATCATTTAATTAAAGATTCATTTGCTGATGTTTAAATCCACATCATTATCTGATCATAATTCTTACTCCTCGTTGCTCCAAAATTGTTAATATTCCGCAAAAAGTTAGCATGCATGCTTTGTAAAATATGCAATTTAAAGAGAGCTCCAGGTTTGCTGTGCTTGTTTGTAGCTGTTTGCTGCATAATTTGTGATTATATATCACAATATAAATGTTGTAAATGTTTATTAATATGACTATAAAATAATAATAACAGTAGCAATATTAATAATTGTAGTAGTAATAGTAAATAAAATATTAAACATTAGTACTAATGTAATATTTCACTGTAAAATAAAAAAGGAGTATTTAAGAAAAATATAATTTTATAGTACTAAAAATGACAATAATAAGCCCTTATAATCTTTAATCAAAATAACTTCCCCTTCCTCTTGCAACAACATCTCTTCTCTTTGTTGATGACGTATGTCTCTGCACAAGAGCGGGTCAACCTGTTACTCACATGAGATCACCGCAATAGCAAACATCAACAATCCAATGATCCAATCAATTCCCAGTGGACCAAATTAAATCCCGCCCTACATTTTTTTTTTTTTTTTTTTTGTTTTTTTTCCTAATTTCAATTTAATGAAATCGCAGCCTTTGAGATTTATCATAGCACTAAGTCATATCACACTAAGTTTTATAAAAAAAAGAAAAAAGTCATGCAGTCCTAGTTTCTATCTTTATAAATCTAAATTTTTTCCCCCCTCACATTTAGGATCAATGGTCAATGTGATCATATGTATGTTTTATAGGTGAGGGCCCTGGTTTATAGGGTTTATAAGTGTTTTTGAAGACTTTGAGACAGAGTCTGTGATGATAAAGCGTGAAACCATCTTCATGTGGGTTTTTGGGATGGATGTGGTTATCTGATACATGAAAGAACTGGCAGAATGTTTTAACCTTTAACTCTTTGCAGTAGAACCAGTGCTGTATGTTTTGTGCATAATGGTAGATGTTATATTTAGCACTGATAGGCTGTTCAGATTATGGAATGGTTTAATTATAACTCACATTGACAATGGTGCAGATGACAGGTGTCAGCCCCGGGCCCACCGCCCACCCCTTCTGCAGCGTCCCACAGAATTGCAGCCCGTGACGTCAGATATGATCCAGACAGACTGCAATGTCACCTTGGAGAGGTCATTGGTGGAATAGTGCTGTTTTGGGGTTAGTGCTTAGGCCTAAACGTGGGTAAATTGTCCACTAATGCATTTGTTTTGCAATTTTGCACAATGTCTCAGTGCATTCTTGCAGATAGGGACGTGATAACGTTTGCCTGACCGACACCGTCTGGATGTGATTAATTTAGGAAGAGCGGGTCACCTGGAGCTTTTTGGCTGAATCTGGAGAGCATTTCGTAGTGTGACATCTGTGCCTATCGTTTAAAGTGCTTTCCTGTGGTCTCTCTCTCTGTCTCTGAATCTCTGTCTCTGCTCCTGCTGTGGGTTGTGAGCATGACGCAGTCCAAGCCTCGGCTCGGCACACCCGCTGCAGAGGACTCTGGGACTGTAACTGGTTTAGTCGTGAACAGAATTACAAATGCTGCAAGCGGCACACTGACAGCCTATCAGTTCCACGCAGAGGCCGAGCTCAGCATGTGGACCACCTTGCAGTCCTCTCAGCGCACATCTGATGCTTTAATTAGCATAACTTACAACGCTCTTTGATATTCCGAACCAAGGTGCTTTGGTGTATAAGACAACCTCAGGTGTAATCTTTGAGGAACGCCTCGTGTAAGGATAATTCTTGGGCAGTTTGAATGCAGTGGTTTTTCAATGATAAACTCAGAAATTTCAGCCTTGCAAGAATCTCCTTCATGAAATCTAAATTTTATTTTATTTTGTTTTAACTTTAATCCATGTCTTTATAGCTTTAAGGCCAGCCACATGCTAGTGTACTTCTAAAGTTGGCTATGTTATATTTTATGTAATTGTTTTCCCCCCAATATTTTCCTTCCTTTTGTTTATGCACAAAAAACTCTGGGGAAAAATAAAATTATTTGTAACCGTTTCCCCCCAGATTGTTTGATTGATTAATTGATTACTGCATTTTATTACTGCATTTATTACTTTTTAAAATATTTGTATTTATGGTTTTATTACTTTATTACTTTTTATATTTTTATTTATAGTTTTATTTTTTACTTTATTTATCTATGGTTTCATTTGTTTTTATTTATATTTTATTTTTATGCTTTATTACTTTATTTATATAATATAATATTATATATACTGATTATTATATTATAAGTATATAATATATATAAATACACACACACACACAGATTATTTATTTATTTATTTTTATTCTGCCCAAACACTCATTAAGCCGTGTGATTAATGCAACTGGGTCTAATGAGGAAAATATAGCTCTGGGAACTTTTTCACAAGCTGAGAAATACGTACTGCCATGTACATTTTGTGACACATTCGATGTCCACTGGGTGGTGCTAAAAGAGTGTTCGTTTTTTTTTTTGGCCCAGAACAGATGAACATACATATGGTACATTTTATGTGACGTTGGTTTTGTAGGTGTCATCGCAGTTCTGAATCTGACTTGAAATATCCACTGAGTGGTGCTATAAGTCTAATGCTCCATGATGTTTTAAAATAACGTACCATCTGCACTACACCTAAACCTACCCGATAGTATGAACAAAAGCGAATGTGATGTAAAAACATTTCCAAGCATGCCGTTGTAGCTTGTTTTTCGATCTCTCTTCTTTCAGCTCTTTTGTCTTGAGTCATGTTTTTGACGGGATTTGTATCCAACGATTCTGCATCCTAAATCCAATTCCGTTGGCTACCGAGCAAGCTTGTTACGTCAGGAAAGCGAAACATATGGAGCTGTAATCATACCTGTGTATGAAAACGATTACAAGTGCTTGATGTTTTACCGCCTCTAGTGTGCATTTCTGTTGGAAACTGCAGTGATATGTACTTAATCTGATGTATTTCGCATCTTGCAAAAAAGTTCCCAGAGGTACATTTTCGTCATGAGACCAGGTAGGATTAACAGCAACATCAACCAGAAAGACCTTGTCTAGCCAAACATGTTTTTTAGATATTGTTCCACTCTTCAAAGATCAGTCATTTTTATGTATTGCTGATCATCTGAGGAAATAACAATACTTGAAACCAATGCAATTTTTTGAAGTGTGTATGGTGCAGCCGTATTGTCAAGTGGAAGTGGTCCAGCTCTAACAGCTGTTCCTATTGTTCACTCAGAGAGATGACCTTATAGGGAAGTGCCCATGGTGTCCCACCCCTCTTCCCCCTCATGCAGCCGCTTTCACATTGGCCTTACCCATCAGCACACTGCGTGCTTTGGGAATTCAAGCACCCAGGGTGGCATGCAACATTCTGCTGGACCTGGTAACCATCACCTGTCACCAAGGAGCCTTGCAGCAAGTGGCAGGGCCCTGGCTGGTGTTTAATGCCCCCGGCCTGTCAGCAAGGATCCACGAATGGCTGAGTTAATATGAATGAGAGTAAAGGAGATAGCCGTTTATCAATGATGGGGTTGGAACAGGTGTCCAGTAATCCTCACCACACTTCTCTGAGTGGCCAATCATGCAAAAACCAATGATTTGTAGATTAGAGATTGAGGATAATGCCTTTTTAAGACTGATACCGATAAATATAAATATATAGGTATCTATCTCTCCATCTCTGTCTATATATATCTATACAAACACACACACAAAAAAAAAATATATATATATCAGTGGTGGGCCGTCAGGGCCAGCAAAGCCTTCTCTGCTGGCCTAAACACTATCAGAATCACTGACTTAGTTTTAATATATTTTTCCATGAATGTGTATTAAATTATTTCCAATAG
This sequence comes from Tor tambroides, assembly GCA_021397915.2. Classification (NCBI taxonomy): domain Eukaryota; kingdom Metazoa; phylum Chordata; class Actinopteri; order Cypriniformes; family Cyprinidae; genus Tor; species Tor tambroides. The sequence continues at coordinate 155,317 of JAFVLL020032089.1, read as the reverse complement.
TCTATTCTCTTCATTTCACAGCTTTTCACTTGGTGGCGCTGCTTCCAGCAGTGTATGTTTATATTAGAGCTTTTATCCAATCATATTTCAGCAATCGTGTTGCCAGGGTAAAAGAGATCTGCCTAAGGCAGGGGTGTCAAACTTAATTCCTGAAGGGCCACAGCCCTGCAGAGTGTAGCTCCAACCCTAATTAAACACAGCTGATCCAGCTAATCACGTCCTTCAGGCTTATTTGAAAAATACATGGTTTGTGTGTTGGAGCAGGGTTGGAACTAAACTATAAGAGACAGTAGCTCCCAGAGGCTGAGTTTTATTTTCAGCTAAACTGTCAGAATCAACAGTGCAGGCATCTGTGTAGCTTAAATCAGCCATGACCAATCCGTTGCTTTAACCAATCAGATTTCGAGCTGGCAGCACCAGGGCCATCTAGCAGGCTTACGATAGCGTCAGCATTTTCTCGTCCTTAGATTGGATGCTCAGAGAGCGTAACGTTACTAGTCAAAGCTACAAACAGCATCACTGTAAATCATTTTTTGTTTTCACAGTATTATTGTTGTTTCTCAGGTTTTGCCGCGTATATGCTGTACAGTGGTGTGTAGATTTCCAGTGCATTCTAGAAAAATGTGTATATAGAAATATAAAATATTACTACTAAATGACCGCGAAAAACAACCACACACCTCCTCGGCACCGCGTGCTGTTAAAGACTCGTGAACATGAAAAACCAGTAGAGTATGAATCAGGGTATCTTCCGATCATTCGTTTTTTAATTTAATATTAAAAACAGAAAAATAAGAAAACGGTTCCTTTTTTCAATTTTTCAAAAAAACAAAAAAACAATTATGGCGATTTTCCGTTTTTACATTCAGGGCTAGAAAATGAATAAACAGCTTGAATTTTTTTTATCTCTACATGTGGGCAGGAATAAAATGCCCCTTTCTGATGATTGGTCAACCAAACATTAAACCGTGCCATCATTAGTTCCTGCTGCTACAGTTGTATGCATTCTTAACGCGTTTGCAACTGCTTTCATCACTTTCTCATCAAACAACCAGACTAACAAATGGCTAACGGCTAACATTACCCCTAAAATATAACAATGAAAAAAATAAATAAATAAAATAAAAATGGAATAATAGACCATATACTACACTGATATGCAATAATGCAGCGTTTCCCGATCCGCGAGGACTGGAATTGGGAAACGCTGCAATAATGTCATATCTTTACATATCGTTTTCATTTCAGCTTCATCTCTTGTCCAAAACTCAGCTCAATAAAACAGGTGATGTGCCAAAAATGTAGGCTAGGGGGTAGCTATGAGTGCATATGTGTGAATAAATTAATATAAAGCTATGAGAAAATAATAACATAACTTTTTTAATAAATTATTTCTCGCGCAGGTTGTAGAAATTATGCCCATACAGAAGTAAGCGTCTATAGGCTCTGCCCCGGTACGGCTATTCGTTAGCCATTTGTTAGTCTGGTTGTTTGATTGGTAAACCAAACATTAAACCGTGCCGTCATTAGTTCTTCCGCAGTTCTGCGCAGCAGAAAACAGTCCTGCTGCTATGCATTCTTAGCGCGTTTATTGCAACTATATTTCATCACTTTCTCATCAAACAACCAGACTAACAAATGGCTAACGAATAGCCCGTACCGGGGCAGAGCCTATGGATGAAAACACTGTAAAGGGCATAATTCGACATACATACACACAATCTCGTGTATTATATTTGTTTAATATTTTCATTTTTTTATCTTAAGTTTGATAGCTAGAATTATTATTATTATTATTTATTATTATTAATCATCATAATATAATAATAAATTTCATTTAATTATCATTATTTTATTATTCATTATTATTGATTTATTTACTTAATAATATGTAACGCAATTATCATTAAAGTTTGTCGAGAAAAACTTGATTTAACAAATGCTTGTTAGAAAGTTTTGAAGAACATTTATAAGTCTTTGAAGGTTTATAAGGCTTGGGTGGATGTTTGAGATGTCACCTGTAGAATTTAATTAAATTTAATTTATTGTAAACATTATGTAATTATTTAAACAAATATTTCACTAAATAATTATGGAAATAAATAGTAAAATAAATTGTAAAAATTACAAAAAATAATTGTGTAATAATAATAATAATAAGAAGAAGAAATATATGTAATCACATAACATAAGTTATGCTAAAAATATTGGCTAAACCAATTATCAGCCTTGATTTATCTTTTAGATTCTCTTTTCTCAAATGGCTACCCCAAAAATATGTGCATGTATGATGACTGCTCTTTTTTCTTTTTTTTTTAAGCTTTTCTAACATGCAATACGTGTCCTTTTTTTTTAAATTTTTAATTTTTTTTATTTTATTTTATTTTTTTAAAGCTTGACCCAATAACCGTGAGACCCTCACAGTTCAACAGTTTCTTGTCAATCAGATGGCAATTCTGTGATGACATGCAGCGAGTAAAGAGCAGGCATGTTTGCTTGACCCCCGCATCCTGCGTCGCTATAACGAGCAGAGGAATGATAGCTGTGACTGTGTTGCTAGGGGACTGATGGAAGCATAAACCTTTAAACGAAACCGTCCTGCTTTCCGTCCTCCAGCCTCCTCCCGTGGAGGGTTAGGTGTGAGCTATTTTACCCTGCTGATTGATGCATGTTGAAGGTATTTTAAGATACTGAAGTGCTTTGTGATATGACAGCTGGAATGCATGTATATATGCTGCATCTTCCTTTCCACTGTGTTCTTTCTTGATCTTGAACGCTCCATTAGTTGTTCAGTATTGAGCTGAATATGTGGTGAGTCCTTGTGTGGGTGTTGTGTAGGGCCCTTTTGCTGGGTTTGTTCTGGGCTCTCCGTGCTCTTCGAGGGCCGATGAGGAGGCTGTGTGCGTACAGTGGGCGGATAGATAACTCCAACAACTCAGGGGTTCGGAGGTCACTCTTGTACCTGGAGGCCAGATATGCCTGAAATAGCTCATCGCTGGGGCTTTTTGTATATGCACACTGATAAATGCTGCTATGTTCTGGAAAGTGGTGATGCACTTGTGAATTGCACCATCGGGCCTCTCTTAAGTCATGAATCAGCTCTCAGCTAGAGCGAAATTGAATAGACACATCATTCTCACCTTGTGCTATGGGTCTGCATTAGTCAGCAGTACAATTAAGCATCTCATTGAAACGTGTTCATGTAATCTGAAGTATGGACCTTTAATTAAAAAAAAGTCTAAAGCTCCTCTCTATCTAACCCACTGTTTCATTCAGGAGTGTGCATTGTGATGCATTCAAAACTGCATCGAGAATCCTTTTATATTCTAAGTTCCTGGATTTGAAATGAATTTGAGTTGAGGTGGTAAACAAGAGGCAGATGATTCAGATTTGAAAAGTAAGTAGAATTAAAATGAATTGAGATTCATTTAACTGACGTTTTTAACTAGAAAATTCAAGAAAAAGTTGATTTTACAAATGCTTGTTTGAAAAACATTTAAAAGTGGTTTATAAAAAAATAAATTTAAAATGGTTTATTAGCCTTGGATGGATGCGTGTAATGCAAACTTTTATTTATTTATTTATTGTGTAGTTATGTAATTATTTATGTAATTATTTAAAGAAATACTTAAATAATTACATAAATACACAAATTAAATAATTTTATATAATTTATGTAATATATAAATATTTATTTTATTATATAAAAAGGTCTAAAAATTACAAAAATAGTTACACATAAAATAAATGTATTTATGTAATTTGTGTATTTGTAATTTAAATATTTAATTACATAAATACAAACAAATAAATGACAAATGCTAAACATTTTTTATGTAATTAAATATTTTACATAAATACACAAATAATTACATTTTATGTATCTTATGTAATTATTTAAATATTTAAATAATTACAAATACACATTAAATATTTTTCATTATATAAACATAAATACAAACACAAATTACAAAAATAGTTACACATAAAATAAATGTTTTGTCTATTTTAAATATTTAATTACAAAATAAATACAAACAAATAAATGACACATACTAAACATTTTTTTATTTTATGTAATTAAATATTTTACATAAATACACAAATAAAATGACATTTATTCTAAGTTTGTCATTTATTTTTTGTATTTATTTTATATAATTAAATATATATTAAATATACAAAGACATTACATAAATTCATATACGTGTATTTCTTTTTTTGTTATTTACTAATGTAATTATCTTATGTAATTATTTTATGTAATTATTTAAATATTTAAATAATTACAAATACACAAATTACATAAGTACATATATTTATGTAATTTATTTGCTTAAGTAATATTTAAATATTTCATTATATAAACATAAATACAAACAAATTACAAAAATAGTTACACAAAATAAATGTTTTGTGTAATTGAAATATTTAATTACATAGTAATTCATAAATACAAACAAATAAATGACAAATGATAATTTTTTTTATTTTATGTAATTAAATTTAATTACATAAATACACATACATTTTGTGTAACTTTTTGTCATTCATTTGTTTGTATTTTTATATAATATTTAAACGTATTTATTTTTATTTTTTATTAATTTATTTATTCATAGTAATGTAATTAAATATTTAAATAATTACATAAATACACTTTTTTGTTTTAATGTAATTATTTATATAGTTGTTAACACATATTTATATTCAATAAATTATCTTCTGTGTTGAAATTTCTTTGAATTGCAATTCACTAAATTCCTCTTCCTGATTCAAATAATACAATTTAATCTTCCTTTGAAGTGTGGCTAAATTCACACTCATAAATTGAAAGGCAGACAATTCTTCAGTTCTGACTTTACCCAACCCTGTTTGCATTAACACCAACTTATGAGCAGTTATCTATAGCATCTTGTACACTTCTCCTCCTCAAAATCTTGGTTTGTCCATAACACAACCTCTGAGCAGTGTCCATTCCTACAAGAGAGTGCTTGTTGGCTGAGCTTGTTCGCTCTCTTGTTGCCGGCGAACAATGCCGAGTGACCCTCTGGGAACTGGACCTCATTGTGTACATTCGTTCCCTATTTAGGTGGCTAAAAGTTGCAAGTGAGCTCCATTAAGTCTTTCTGAGAAAAGCTGTCACTGTCTCATGTGTGTGACCTTGTCACCGTAGCTCCTCACAGATTGTGGCGAAAGCACAGCCCGTTAATCCACAGCGCAGAGATCCTGTTGCATGCACATGTGTGACGATCGATGCCAAGGCCACGCAGCATCCACTCCACATGCTGGCCGAGCAGATTCCGTGAACTTTCACTGATGGATATGTTAATGTTTAACATCGACAGATCAGCAAATAGACACTTTGTCCTGCTAAGTGTGGCCTGAGAAAGCTTATCACAAATGTGCTCCTCAAAGGTGCTCTTGAATCCTATTGTTATAAGTTATGAGTGTAACACCTCCCGGTTGATTGACAGCTTGGGGGTGTTAACCTCCGTCGCTCTTCCTGTCAAGCGCAGGGGCAGCTGCTGTCATGCCTCTGTGTTTAAACCTGATCAGCACATCGCCGAACATATCAAAATAGTTTCTCCATTTTTGGCGCGGTGCATTGTTGCTCCCCATGCTATTTTCTTCTCTCGCCCTCAAGGGCGCAGATGAGCTTACATGACTACTTTGTACTCGATGGGTGAACACACTCTCTCTTTTTCTCACTGGTTCTCTTTTTAAGTCCTTTAAGTTATTTCATGATTGTGCAAAAGGGACTAGTGGATTTAATTAAAAATCTGAATTTGATTTGGATTCGCCCTGGTTTATCTTGCCAAGCGTTTTCATCAGTCATGAGAAAATTTCAGAAGACATTTATGCTTTCTGAATGCTGTGTTCTTTGCAATATGTGTGGATAACACATGCAGCATTATATGCAATATTAAAATATTCAAGCCAAAAAAACAACAACATGGTTTTGACTGTGACTATAGAAGACTTTTGATTTGTAAACGTCATAATTTCTGCACTGGTTTTGTTAGTTTAATGTTGCATTGTGGAACTCTAGTACTATCATAATCCATAAATTTACACATTATACTATTAAGGACATATTACTATTATTAGCCAAACTGAGTTGCAAAGTAATGTGTTTATGTAAAGGAATAGATCAGCCAAAAATTAAAATTCATCATTTACTCACCCTCATGTCAGTCAAAACTTGTATGGCTTTGTCTTCTGCAAAACTTAAAAGAAAATAATTTGAAGAATATTTCAATTGTTTTTGTCCATATAATGGTGGCCATTGTGGTTCAAAGCAACATTGGACTCCAGTGATTTGCATATGGTTTTGTCATTTTTATTTTAATTTTTTTAAATTTATTTTGTCTGTGCATTTATTAGGAATTTTAACTGTGCTATGAAGGGTTTGTGGATTTGAGGATTTATTGGCAAAAGTTTTAAAAACACTTATTTTTGTCCATATAATGGCGGTCATTGTGATTCAAAACAACATTGGATATCCCAATATCAGTTTTGTTTTGATTAAACATTAAGTCCTTTATTAAAATGGTTTATTATTATTTTGTTTCTTCTCCTCCTCCTAGTGGGCGACAAGGTACCTGCCGATATCCGTATCTGTGCTATTAAGTCCACCACGCTCAGAGTGGACCAGTCTATTCTGACAGGTAACAAAGCATTTGGCTCATTTGTATGTTTATTTTAAGTGTCAAGTATTTTAGCTGTGGATTTAATTATTAATTTGCCCATGTTGCAGGTGAGTCTGTCTCTGTCATTAAGCACACCGACCCTGTGCCGGATCCCCGTGCCGTCAATCAGGACAAGAAGAACATGTTGTTCTCAGTAAGAAAATTAGACTTCAGCTGAACTTTAGTTCACACTTCAAATCTTTTTGGTGCAAAAGACTGTACATTTAAATGTGTACATTTCAGGGAACCAACATTGCCGCTGGAAAAGCCGTAGGTGTGGTGGTGGCCACAGGCGTGAACACAGAAATCGGTAAAATCCGTGACGAGATGGCCTCCACCGAGCAGGAGAAGACGCCCCTGCAGCAGAAGCTGGATGAGTTCGGTGAGCAGCTCTCCAAAGTCATCTCTCTCATCTGCATCGCCGTGTGGATCATCAACATCGGCCACTTCAACGACCCTGTCCACGGCGGCTCCTGGATCCGTGGAGCCATTTACTACTTCAAGATTGCCGTCGCTCTGGCCGTGGCCGCCATCCCTGAAGGTCTTCCTGCTGTCATCACCACCTGCCTGGCTCTCGGCACCCGCCGTATGGCCAAGAAAAACGCCATCGTCCGCTCTCTGCCCTCTGTGGAGACGCTGGGTTGCACTTCCGTCATCTGCTCTGACAAAACCGGCACCCTCACCACCAACCAGATGTCTGTCTGCAGGGTGAGCCCTTTCTTTAGCAGTTTAGTCATCCTAGGCTTTGTACAGAAGGTTAAATGCACTTAATAACTCCATGAAACGCACAAATTTGCTGTCTGCTGTCCTGAAAGAAAATATTGTACATTTTAATAGCATATATCAGGCAGATACGCTAATGTTGATTGACAGGCTCGAAATATAGAATACTATAGAATTATTGCCTAATATTGTCTCCGAATGTTGATTAAGAATGGTACAAATTGTAGAAGAATTTAAGTGAGGAAACGAATATCATGTCTTATCTCAAAACAAACATAAACACAACAAAACGATATCTAGGCTTTTCACGTGAGCACATTTAAACTAAAGAATTAACACTTTCATTAATTTAAAACACTACTCCACATTGGAAAAATCGACATGCTAGCTAGTTACTGACCTGATGCAGAAACATATAGCTGAATCTGACTGAAATCATCCTGATCTAGAGCGAGATAAGGTAATGTGAAAATAAGCGGGGCAGTCTCAAAACTGCCCAAATGGCTCTCAGTTAGAGCGTGCTGCAGTTCCACCACAGATTTACACTGTAAAATGTATGGGGCGCTGTTGAGTTCAGGAAGGGCACCCGGTGCGACTGCCCCACTTAGTATCATTTTTTTACGTGCCTACAGAAGCTTGCGATGAAGTATAAAATATCCTGCTCACTTTATCACTTAAAATATCACTTAAAAACACGAAAAATATTTGTTGCAGAATGCTGAACGCATTTACAGTTTCTTATTTATTCTGTTTATATAGACGTCTATGTTTTGGCTGAATATTTTGGTGGGGCTCTGCCCCACCTGCCCTTACAGACGAGCCGCGCCTGATTGTTATAGTAAAGCTATTCTGGTGGAAACTTGCAGGAAACCCTTAAGCTTCTCATTTATTGGCAAGAGGTTTGAAAATGCTTAATTTTTCAAATTGTTGATGCTGAAAACACCGGATGTAAATAAACAACTTTGCTCTGAAATGTGCTGCACATATACTAGGCCTTATGAAATCTGTACTTTTTTTTCCAAATTCCATTTTTTCTGTTTTAATTTTTTAATAGTTAAATGAAAAAATAGTAATCAAAATGCATGTCTAATTAATTGAAATCATGAAACTTAAACTTTTTACAATTTATTACAGTTTAATTTTCTGGATTCCATTTTAATGTTTTAATTACATTTTAATAATCAAAAGCATCACATCTTTAATTAACTGATTTTATAAAAAATATCTTTTATTTATTTATTTTTTTCAGAATTACTGCATTTACATTTTTCTGGTAAATAAATCCTGGTAAATATTCCTTTAATAATAATGTTTTAATAATGATTTTATTATTAGTAGCAGAACTATCATTACTTTAAGTAATATATTTCTGTCAGAGTTTCTTAAAGTTAAACCAAACTTTTATTTTGAGAGGTTGCTGTGAAGACCTTTTAAGTTTCTGTTTGTATATGTTATGACGATAGTTTTTCTCAAAAGAAATTATAAAGTGCTCATGAAGTGACTCTCAGAGCAGCTCTGGAGATTGTTCATGTGTTCATGGACTCATATGTTGAGGCAGCAGAGTCAGTATGTGTGGAGTCTGCGCCATTCATTCACAGAGACACGCAGAACATGCAGGATTCATATTTAAATAGTATTTTTGCAGCTTAATATTCACAGACACTAGTCCATACTGCATTTTGATTGAAGTGTACTGACCTACATATAACCATTCTGCGTTATATTCTGCGTTATATTCTGCGTTGGGGCAGTCGTGGCCTAATGGATAGAGAGTTGGACTTGTAACCCAAAGGTCACGGGTTCGAGTCTCAGGTCCGGCAGGGCTTGTCGGTGGGAGGAGTGAATAACCAGCACTCTCTCCACCCTCAATACCATGACTGAGGTGAGACCCTTGAGCAAGGCACCGAACCCCCAACTGCTCCCCGGGCGCCGCAGCATTGGCTGCCCACTGCTCCGGGTGTATGTTCACTACTCTGTGTATACACTTGGATGGGTTAAATGCAGAGCACAAATTCTGAGTATGGGTCACCATACTTGGCCACACACCACATTTTTTTTTTTTTTTTTTTTTTTTTTTTATACAGTAAATTCCATTTGTATGACTGGATTCCTTGATTCCGTCGGCGTTTTCCATATCATAGGGCCCGAATATACATATTTAATTAAATCAAAGCCTGATTTGAAATTGATTTGGTAAAAGCAATTTCAATTTTATTTCGATTAAATGTTAAGCCATTTATTAAAGCTCAATGTGGATGGAAAAATTGCTTGTCACTGGAAACTTAGAATACATGGGTAAACACATGCTGATTGCACTCCATCTTTGTCCTCCTGCATATTTCCCACAGTACTCAGTCAGGAGATCTGTTTATTCTGAGTTTTTTTTTGGTCAGTTAAAAATCCTCTGTCATTCTCTGGAAATGAAGTGTTTTGGTGCAGCTTCCTGAACTGCACCGATAAAGATCTCTGTCATTGGTCTGGGCTTCTCGCTCTGCAGAAATGCAGGAATGAGCTCAGTGATGGATATTATGAATTATGACTTTTTTTTTCTTTTTTTTTTTTTCCTCTTCTTCGGATGTTAGCATACTTTGAACTTAAAGTCTGTGACATAAAAGCAGGATAAGCGGTGTTTCATCTCTCTGTGTCTCGGTGTGCTTACAGCCCCCCTCCCACTTGCTGTTCTGCCAGTTTCTGTATTTATTTAAACATAACACACAGGACAGAATTACAGCACCATGAGTCATTGCGAACATATAATCTTCTTATGCTAATACTTGCTTATGCTGCCATCTTCTGTCAGTTAACTTTCCAACAAATTCCTTCTAGATGGACAGCAAGCTGACACATCTAGTTAACAATTGGAATCTTAAAGGGACAGTTCACCCAAAATTCTGTTACTTATAGGTTTTATAAATATACCAGTTTGGAACTGCATGGTGGCAAATAAATGCCAAAACTATTCCTTTAACGTTGTGTCTGTCTTTCAGATGTTTATCATAGACAAGGCTGAAGGAGATAACTGCTCACTGACTGAATTCACCATCTCTGGCTCCACATATGCTCCAGAAGGAGACGTGTGAGTATTCGGTCTCTGCTTTCATATTTGCTTGTAGTAACCGCAGTCAAACTGATGCCTATGATTTCACATTTTTGTCAGCTTCGGTTTTAGTAGGTGGTTTATTGATCACTCTGTTTGGTTGCTCAGATTCATTGATAACCGAGTAGTGAAATGTTCCCAGTATGATGGGTTGGTGGAGCTGGCGACCATCTGTGCCTTGTGTAATGATTCCTCCCTGGATTATAATGAGGTATGTTTACTAATTGTCCTTTCTTAGTCTAGATTATATAAGCAAAAATATCCAACACTATATTTATAAAATTCAAAATGAATATTTATGAAACTGATATTCTCAAAAAAAAAAAAAAAAAAACCTGATTCCAGAAACTGCTATATTCATATGTAATACTATACTTTTTTTTTTTTTCATTTTCAAACAAAAATACTGTGGATTATTATTACAATTTAAAAGATCTGTGTTCTATTTTAATATATTTTAAAATGTAATTTATTCCTGTGATGCAAACCAGAATTTTCAGCATCATTACTCCAGTCTTCAGTTTCACATGATCCTTCAGAAATCATTCTAATATGCTGATGTGCATTTATTTGAAATAGAAATCTTTTGTAACATTATTAATACTTTTACTCAATTCAATGCATCTATTCTACATTAAAAGTATTAATTTCTTTAAAAAAAATCAAATTAAATGTAGTTTAATATGAAGGTATTACTTAATCATTCTTGGGATAATGCTCTTAATTTGATTTAATCGTGACTGTTCTAGTTAGAGATGCAAAGCTTTAGCAGAAGTTCAGTTCCATGCATGGAGGACACACCTAAATGATAATTCTCTTTCAGTCTAAAGGCGTTTATGAGAAGGTTGGAGAGGCCACGGAGACGGCTCTGACCTGCCTGGTGGAAAAGATGAATGTTTTTGACACTGACATCAGGAGCCTGTCTAAGATCGAGAGAGCCAACGCCTGCAACTCAGTAAATATTTATATGATTAATAAATAATTATGCAAGCACTTGTTTAGTCATGATGTAATAACTCAAAATGTGCGTATGTGTAGGTGATCAAGCAACTGATGAAGAAGGAGTTCACCCTGGAGTTCTCCAGAGACAGGAAGTCCATGTCTGTGTACTGTTCCCCCAACAAGGCCAAATCCTCTTCTACTAAGATGTTTGTCAAGGTGCTAAGCGGATACTGGTTTGTTATACACGGAGTCGTTGTATTGCCAAGTTTTTCAGATTGATAAACTGGAGTGTCTTCCTCAGGGAGCTCCGGAGGGTGTGATCGACAGGTGCACGTACGTGCGTGTGGGTGGATCCAGGGTTCCCCTGACTCAAGGCATCAAGGATAAGATCATGTCTGTGATCAGAGAGTATGGCACTGGCCGCGATACCCTGCGCTGCCTGGCACTGGCCACCCGCGATAGTCCGCTGAAGAAAGATGAGATGATCCTGTCAGATACAGCCCGCTTTGCAGAGTATGAGGTGACTGAGTTACTGAACTTGTACCATACTGTACTATGCCAGTCTTTAATCTATAGCTGTGAGCATGACACAAAGTGTTTATCGTGTCTTTGTGTCCTCTAACTTGTTTGCTGTTTCGTAAACTATTTATTCATCTAGCTTGTTAGCTATCTAATAAATAATTTTTTCCAATTTACCCTTTAGTTAGATACTTTTTAGATAGCTAACATCTAGCTCTCTAATAAAACTGTCTTGCACTTTGTTAGCTATCTAGCTAGCTACCTACATAATACACCAATTTTTAATCTAGCTAATTAGTTATCTAATGAAGTATCTATCTAGATAAATAGCTATATAATAGTTAACATAATCTGAAAGGTTTCTTTGCGTCTTGGTAGATTATTATCTATTAAACTCTTCAGCCGTCTAAACTATTTAACATCTAGCTATCTAGTAATGTATCTAGCTATCTACAAAAATATTTTTGCGTCTTACTAGCTTTCTATCCAACAGACTATTTATCAAACTAGTTAACTAGCTAATAAAGTGTTTATTTGTCTTGCTAGTTAGCAATCTAATTACTAGCAAGTTAGTTAGCTATCTAATAACATATCTAGCTAGATAATATCCTTGTCCTGCTAGCTTTTTGTTATCTTATAACTGATTTATTCATATGGCTATTTCGCTATCTAATAATGTGTTTTTACATTTAGCTAGTTAGCTGTCTAAAGTATCTACCTACTTAATAACGTCTAGCTCTCTAATAAAGTATATTTGTTTTTTGGTAGCTTGCCATCTAATAAACTATTAAATTGTTAACTAGCTAGATTGATAGTTTTAATCCATTTAGTTATTTAACTGTTTATTAAACCAATTCACCCTTACGAAAATTAACCATGGTTTTACTACAAATAAAAACAAAAAAAAACATGGTTAAGTAGTTAAACCACGGTAACCACAAATTTAACCAAAAATTTGATAGACCTAACCATAGTTTAACCATGGTATTTGTAGTAAAACTGTGATTATAGAAATGGTAATCAGTGTACCAAAAACATGGTTACTACATATTTACTACAAAAAAAAAAACATGGTTAATTTTTGTAAGGGCATCTTGCTAGTTAGCTATATAATCATAATGTATTTATTTAACTATTTAGTAATGTATCTAGATATCTAATTAGGCCAATTATCTTTTTGTCTTACTAGCTTCCTGTCTAATAAAATATTGTCTAAAAAATCCTTTTACTGTCTTGGTAGTTAGCTGTCTAAAAAAAATCATTTTGATCCTGCTATCTAATAAAGTATTTAATTAAGTAATAAAATCCAGCATCGAATATAATTTTTGTGTGTTATCTCGCTAGCTTTCTATCTAGTAAACTATTTATTCAACTAGTTAGTTAAATACTTCATTAGATAGCTATTTAGATTTCTAGAAATGTATTTATCCACAGTATCTAAAACATCTTTGTGTCTAGCTAGCTCTCTGCATCTAGCCAGTTAGCATTTAGCAGTTAACCGTTATCCACTGTGGAAAGACACCTACTAAAGTTTTTCTAAACTCCCCTCTCCTCCCCATCTGCCAGTCGGATCTGACCTTCGTGGGCTGTGTGGGCATGCTGGATCCTCCTCGTACAGAAGTTGCCGCTTCCATCAAGCTCTGCCGCCACGCTGGTATCCGGGTGATCATGATCACTGGCGACAACAAAGGCACGGCCGTGGCCATCTGCAGACGCATCGGCATCTTCTCAGAGGACGATGACGTGAACCGCATGGCCTTCACCGGCCGCGAATTCGACGACCTTTCACCTCACGCCCAACGCGAGGCCGTCACTGCTGCCCGCTGCTTCGCACGTGTCGAGCCTTCGCACAAGTCCAAGATTGTGGAGTTCCTGCAGGGCTTTGATGAGATCACTGCCATGGTAGGCAGCCATACGGTGTTAAAGGGATAGTTCACCCAAAAATGAAAATTCTGCCATAAATTACTCGCCCTCATGTCGTTCCAAACTTGTAAGACCTTCGTTCATCTTCGGAAGATGTTTTTGATGAAATCCGAGAGCTTTCGGACCCTGCATAGACAGCAATGCAACTACCACGTTCAAGGCCCAGAAAGGTAGTAAGGACATCAGTAAAATAGTCCATGTGACATCAGTGGTTCAACCGTAATTTTTTATGAAGCTATGAGAATACTTTTTGTGCGCAAATAAATAAAAAAATTTTTTTAAAAAAGTCAGTTGCATTGCTCTCTATAAAGGGTCCGAAAGCTCTCAGATTTCAACAAAAATATCTTCATTTGTGTTGCGAAGTTGAACTAAGGTCTTATGGGTTTGGAACGACATGAGGGTGAGTAATTAATGACAGCGTTTTCATTTGAACTATCCCTTTAACGGATGTAGCTCAACCGCGTTTGATTATCCTGTTTGGCTAAGGGGTTGTGTCTCTGCAGACAGGAGATGGCGTGAATGATGCCCCTGCCCTGAAGAAGGCAGAGATTGGCATCGCCATGGGCTCTGGCACTGCTGTGGCCAAGACAGCCTCGGAGATGGTCCTCGCTGATGACAACTTTTCCACCATTGTGGCCGCCGTTGAGGAAGGCAGAGCTATCTACAACAACATGAAGCAGTTCATCCGCTACCTCATCTCTTCCAACGTGGGCGAGGTCGTCTGGTCAGTCCAGTTGTGGTTTTCAGTAGGGTTTTTTTGACACATTTCACAGTTCAGTTCGATTCTGACTCACAAGCTTTCGATTCGATTTCTGATCCAATTTGATTCAATATAGTTTATTCTCTGTTTATATTAGGTACAGTATATGCCAAATTTTCTCAAGGAAAAAAAACAAATGCTGTAAAATATACATGAGTCAGTTGGTACTTTTACATTACTATAACATAGAAGTTTAAAATTAACTGATTTATTTACAAATGCTTAAATTACACTCAATTAAGTTTTTAGAACAATAAAGTTGCAATTGCATAATTATATTTCTGCTCCAATTCATTTTGAAATATAAACATTTAAATGGTGGCTGTCATAAAAACATGACGGATTTATCCATAAATTAACAAAACAGATTAAACACAAATTATTATAATGAATATGTTTTATGGTTGGTGCATATATTTAGCAAAATGCTCCTCACTAGAGTTCATTTTTCTAGCTGACTAACGAGTTTATGGTCCCCAAATATGTTTTTCTGAGGTAGGCCTAAATGTGACATTACCTGACAAATAGTTTACAAGCTGTTATACTGACGTCCTTGTGTGGTTGAAACACTGACTGAGCGATTACATGAGATAGGATATGGATTTCGGTAAGTTGTACTCTCTCTTTTAGCATACCTTCGGATGTTTATTCATATTTATTTCGTGCTGAAACTGGTATTAAAGCAGAGGAGACGATCAGTTGATGCATGCTTCACACTGCTGCTTCTCTTGAGCTGAGGCGATACAGCGATCTGTAACTCTTCTAACTCTATATTAAACGGTGCCAAAACGGGATTTATTGTTTGAATATTGTAATAAAATGGTAAGAATTTGAAATCTGAGACTTCAAATGAGTGTTTCATATCAAATAGTAACAAGGCACAAAGCTTATTGCAATTTATTGGATGGGAGGTGAGCTACAATGTTTTGTTCATTGGCTGAAAACAGACTAGTCTAATCGATTCTTGGGATTTGAGAATTAATATTGTTTCGTAAAAATGAGAATCGAGAGAGAGAGATTTATTTATTTATTTATTTATTTATTTTAATAACCCAGCCCTAGTTTTACAGTTATGTTTTGTCTGTTGCTGATGTGCTGGACTCCTCCGCAGTATCTTCCTCACCGCTGCGTTGGGTTTCCCTGAGGCCTTGATCCCCGTTCAGCTGCTGTGGGTGAACCTGGTGACTGACGGTCTTCCCGCCACCGCTCTGGGCTTCAACCCTCCTGACCTGGACATCATGAACAAGCCCCCCCGCAACGCCAAGGAGCCCCTCATCTCTGGATGGCTCTTTTTCAGATACTTGGCCATCGGCTGTGAGTCACAAACATGACTAACGTAGCATAGTGGCTGTGATTTAAGAAAAGTTTGCTTATGTACATTGTTTCTAGCTTGCCATCAAATAATGTATCCAGTGTTGCTGGTCTGTTAAGTCTTGTGTGTGTGTGTGTGTGTGTGTGTGTGTGTGTGTGTGTGTGTGTGTTGTGTTTCTCAGGTTATGTGGGTGCTGGGACTGTAGGAGCTGCAGCCTGGTGGTTCATTTCTGCTGATGATGGTCCAATGATCACACTTTACCAGCTGGTATATATATATCTCTGTTTTTAAATAAATGTTGTGTGTGTGACTAAATCTATAGCCCTAAGTCTGATACAATAGCATATAAATGCTCTGTTTTTCACATCAAAACTAGACTTATGTTACATTTTCGTCATTATTTAAAAAAAAAAAAAAAAAAAAATTTGAATGCCTGAAAGATTTGTTTGACATTTAAATGAATTGTTTGACAATTAAACAACTGACCTAGCTTTGACAGATTGCAGTGCAATATTTTGGTCATTTTATTTTTTGAAAAATTAAGTAAAAATAATAACCTAAAATAGTGTATTTATAAACAATGATATAATTTATTCCTGTGATGCAAAGCTGAATTTTCAGCATCATTACTTCAGTCTTCAGTGTCACATGATCCTTCAGAAATCATTCTAATATGCTGATTTGATACTCAAGAAACATTTTTTTCTTATTATCAATGTTAAAAACCATTGTGCCACTTAATATTTTTATGGTTGTGCTTCTTTCTGGGATGAAAAAAAAAGTTCTAAAAGAACAATTTTCTGAATTCTGTGTATAATTTTAGGTGTTTAATAATAATGTATTAATTTATTAATTAGTGTAATGTATTTACTAATACAAAATCTATATAATAACATATGGTTTATTATAATACAGTTTTATTATAATAGTTGAGAAAATATTTAAAATAATTTTCTAATAAAAAGTAATGGTAGTAGTATCATTAGAAATGAATGTTATTTTAAAATGAGTCATTTATCATTTATTTTATTTCTGTCATTTTATTTTATATTTATTTGTTTTTATTTTTATATTTGAATTAAATGCATTCTAGTTTTTTTTTATATATATCATGTTTTACTTATTAATTTCAGTTATATTTATATATAAATTAATAAAAATATGATCTACTACTACTACTAATAGTTGTTATTATTACTATTTTATATATATATATATATATATATATATATAAAAATACAGTTTTAGTATGTAATGAGAATTGTTGTTAAATATAATTTATTATATTTAACTATTATTTCTCTCTCTTCCTCTCAGAGTCATTTCCTGCAGTGTTCTCCTGATAACCCTGACTTCCAGGATCTAGAGTGTCATGTGTTTGAGTCTCCCTACCCCATGACCATGGCCCTGTCCGTTCTGGTCACCATCGAGATGTGTAACGCTCTCAACAGGTCAGCCACTATCCACCTCACATCCAGACTCGCGCATGACAGTGATTAAAAACAAGCGTTGTGTTGAACCCAAGTAAACGTGTGGTTCTTCCTCCTGCAGTCTGTCAGAGAATCAGTCTCTGCTGCGCATGCCTCCCTGGGAGAACATCTGGCTGCTGGGAGCCATCTGCCTCTCCATGTCTCTGCATTTCCTTATCCTCTACGTAGAGCCGCTGCCGGTACGGCACCCATCGTGATGTGTCTTAACACTACAGATCATTAAGTGCTCTATGTAGATGAGGATGTCAAAAATAACAACACAGTGTTTAACAACACCTGTTTGCACTCCAGGTTCACTTTCACATGAAACCAAACATTTAGTTGACAAATTATAATACAATTCTAAATGATTCAATGAACAGTTTTGTGGACAGAGTTAACAAACTTTCTATTGATTTCAAAACTATTGTCAACTACACAATACGTATTTCATTCATTCATATATACAAGTGCATCTCAGAAAATTAGAATATCGTGAAAAACTTTTTTTTTTTTTTTTTCAAAAAGTGAAACTTCCATATATATTTTAGATTCATTACATGTAAAGTATTTCAAAAGTTTTTTTT
>JAFVLL020032089.1:56949-137193 GCA_021397915.2 Tor tambroides | reverse complement strand
TAAATTTTATGTAAATAATATTGAATACAGTTTTATTATACAATGAAAATTGTTAAATGTAATTTATTTATATACTTTAATAATGTTGTTGTAGTAGTATCTAAGCATCTGTTTCTCTCTCTGGCTCTCAGAGTCATTTCCTGCAGTGTTCTCCTGATAATCCTGACTTCCAGGATCTGGAGTGCCACGTGTTCGAGTCTCCCTACCCCATGACCATGGCCCTGTCTGTGCTGGTCACCATCGAGATGTGTAACGCCCTCAACAGGTCAGCCAGCATCCACCTCACATCCAGACTCACGCATGACAGTGATTAAAATAAGCATTGTGTTGGTGTTGAACCCAAGTAAACGTGCCGTTCTTTCTCCTGCAGTCTGTCGGAGAATCAGTCTCTGCTGCGCATGCCTCCCTGGGAGAATATCTGGCTGCTAGGAGCCATCTGCCTCTCCATGTCTCTGCATTTCCTCATCCTCTACGTAGAGCCGCTGCCGGTACAGTACCCTTCATGATGTATCTTAGCATTACAGATCATTAAGTGCTCTATGTAGAAGAGTGTCAAAAATAATATTGGTGTCCAGAATAGAATTATATCTATAATGGAACGTTTATTTCTTCACTAGCGCTCCACACACAGTCTCTGAATGTAGACCCAGTTTACACTCCAGGTTTACTAAGTTGACAAGCTTTCTTTTGATTTTGAAAACTATTGTCAACTACACAATAGGTATTTCATATACAGTGCCCTCCACTAATATTGGCACCCTTAGTATGAGCAAATGCGGGCGGCTGTGAAAATAAATCTACATCATTGCAAAAAATTCACAAAATTCTAACCTTTCATTGAGGTAAAACAATTGAAAGTGGGGAGAAATCTCATGATGAAATAAATGTTTTCCCCCAATGCATGTTGGCCACAATTATTGGCATCCCTAGAAATTCTTGAGTAAAATATCTTTGAAGTATATTCCCATTCATAAATATAAGGAGGACATGTTTATATATAAATATAAACATTTTTTAGCATACCAGGGTGACTAGGAGCATGAAATTGTCCAGCCATGACATTAAAAAAATTAATACTCCAAAGTAGCAATAGTAGAAAAAATATTTTTAAAATAATTTAATTAAAAAATAGTAGTATCACAGAAATTATTTTAAAATGTCATTTATCATGTCTGTCATTTTATTTATTTATTTGTTTTTGTTTTTATAATTGAATTATATATTAGTTTTATTTATTTTCTATACTTCAGTTTTTTTATTTTTATATATAAATGAATAAAAAAATAATAGGGGGGGGGGGGAATGTATATAAATGATTTTCACTTAAAAAAATCTATATAAAAATATAAAATTTGTTTTTATTATATCTTTATGAGATCTATACTGAATACTATATGAGTAAAACACTTTTTACCTAGAGAAATCCATTTAAAAACATTTTTGAAAGTAATTGTGCGGACATGTTATTGCTTTTTACTTTTATGCTTATTTATATTATATTATAAAATATTTATTTTTAATAAATTTGTAATATATATTTTCTTTGCTTCACCCTCTGTTGTTCCTCAGGTCATCTTCCAGATCACCCCTCTGAACGTGACCCAGTGGCTGATGGTGCTGAAGATCTCATCGCCTGTCATCCTCATGGACGAGCTGCTCAAATTCATCGCAAGGAACTACCTGGAGCCCGGTAAAGACCTGGACCAGGAGCCCGACAAGAGAGGCTGGTCCCTCTCTGCATGCATCGAGGGCGTCTCCTGGCCCTTCGTAGCTCTGGCACTCCCTCTAGTGGTGTGGCTGTACAGCACGGACACTAACATAACCCAGCAGCTCTGGTCCTCCTGACTGATCCCAGAGCTGCCAGCAAGCTAACACATGACTCCAAATAACCAGAGAAGAAACATTAACAAGGAACAACAGTCACCCGATCACATTTGCACATGCGTTTAAGCCTTGTTTAATTTTTTTTAATGTGTATATATGTTTATCTTCATATGGCATATTGTTGTCAGAAAATAGTATGTTCCTTTTTTTTATCATTCCATTTTAACTTTTTTTTTCTTATTAAAGTTGTATATTTTCTCAGGTCCCCTTATGGCCTTTTTTGGAAGCTTAAAATGAGATGCAATATTTATCAGATTGCTTTGGATATTTTTGGCTCAAAGCTCTGAGATGTCTTTATAGCCTTTTGAATCCGCTGGGCCAAAAAGAGCGAATGTGCATTTGGGTTATATTTAGATGTTTTCCACTGTAACGTCAGCTGTGTCGTTTCTGTTTCCATTCCTCGCTTGAGGCAAAACGATTTCCTCTCTGCGTTAAGTAGATTGTAGCTACCTCAGTTCCGTCGGTTGCTTTCTTAGGACCCGTTTCCTGACTTTAATTTTTTATTTTTGCTTGATAGAAGACTAGCCAAATGCACTAGTTCCCTCGTACAAAAACTTTAGCTGTTCACAGTTTTATTTTATTAATCCTTCAGTAAAAAAAAAAACATGAACCTAAATTCTTTGAAGATGTTTACTTTTTCATGCGTTAAATGTATTTATAGGAACAGCGTAGTGACTATAATATTCTAGATGAATTATTTTTACTGTAATGTGTATATGTATATACTAGGTGCTGAGTAAATAAACTGAGCACAAATGATCCCTTTTTTGTATTAGAATATTTAAAACCCTGACGTTAATACACAAGACCTCTTTGAATCTATAAGTGGCACAATTTATTCTCTAGGGGTTCGATTTTTCTTTTCTTCCTTTTTTTAAAGTGTCTTATTTCAGGTGACCAAGAGACATGCATGGTTAAATTTGCTGTATTAAAACTAATTTTGTCCTGTGTGCATCAGCGAGTGAGTATCGCTCACATAATACACCATCACAACCTCGTGTTTGTTTGACGTAATACAATTGTGCATTTGCCTCTATAGGAACTATATGTAACTCTCTAAAGAAGCATTTAATCATGTCTAACTACAGCTGCATGTCATCACATTTCTGTATGTATATTTTGTGTTATGTTTGATCAAATGTGTCCTTATTTTTCCATCTTTTTCTCTCTCTCTCTCTCCAGCTCGGGATGATTAAGCCAGTCCGCGCTCTGTATTCCTTGCAGAAACTGTGAGGTTTTGTTGACTTTAGTGCATGTTTTCAGCAGCTCCACACATCTTTCTAGGCCTGCATGTCAACTGTGCTAAAAACCTAAGCATTTGCGTCATTAGTTTAGAAGCAGCTCAAACATTAGGAGTGGAAAAAATAGATTTTGAGACCTGATAGCTCAGGTCAAACCCGTCTGAAGCCAGTGAAATTTGAAAATACTCTTAAAAATGTAACATTTCAGGAGTTTTCACAGTGCATGTCCCTTTATGGTAGATACTTTTGTATAGCACTGCAATATTTAAGATGCAATTAGTGAAAAAAGGCATCGGTCTCTCCTCAGATCTTTTGTGAGATATGTAAATTAACCAAAACTGATTGTTCTTGTTTTGCGCAGGGATGTGCAATATGTTTTAAAGCAGAGGCTCATTTCAGGTGTTAGGCGTGTGTGTGTGTGTGTGTGACATTGAGAGACAGGCGGTCTTTTACAGCAGTTGCCATGGAAATGGAGGGTGGGTGCTGCAGAATCAGTGTTGTAATTATCACAATGACTCGTGGTTAATAAAATATTACATGGTTGCACTGCTGTTTCTTTAGCCTGTGTCAACGCTTGATTTATTTTGTATTAGGAAAAGGGATATTCTCTTTAGTAACAGCGAATACGTCAATATTTTTCATGCCATGATTTTAATTCCAAAACATTTAAAAATAGTCTTTTTTACAATAATATAGAAACATTAAAAGACAAACAAACACTGGAAAAAAAAATGCACTTAGGGCTACATAAATGAATGATTGCATCACTTGCATGCTGTTAAATTTCACAAAACTTAACATGTCTAGGTTATATTCACACCAAAATCAAAGTAAAAAAAAAATAAAACAAACCACTTTTGCATAAGTAATAATACAAACATTATCATTAAAGCAAAAAAAGGTAGCACTGCATTATCTTGAAATCACCACTTTGAATAAGCATTAAACAAATGTTAAAACATCACAGTAAAGAAAAACGGCTGAAATGTGAAAAATTCCAAACAGGAACACAAAACCTTTTTGATTTTGGTGTGAAATATGACTTTTCATCACACTCACCAGATCAGAGAGAGAGAAAAAAAAAAGATGTTGTGGGATTGAGGTTCATTTAAAGATGATCTTTAACAACCATCACTTGTACTGAAAAAAAACCTCAAAAAAGAGCATGCAAAATAAATGACAGGTTTTACACCTTTATGAAAAAATAAGTAACAGAGTCCTGTATTTGGCCCAAAACTGCAAACTTGAAAGCCATGATGTTTAACTACTGTTAGTAAATTGTTAGGAAATACATTAAGAGTGAATCATTTGTGGATTTTATCCAAGATCATACCATCCTTGTGGCCAAGCTGGTGTTGGACTGTTTGTATCTGAACTCTGTGTAGTGCTGGATTCTCATGTGAGAAAGATAATCTTTTGATATGATAAAACTGGAAACTTTGAGGACAAGCGATCAAACAAATCAAAAAGCCAACAAATCTGAATGTCATCCACAAATCCGATTAATGTCAGTGTGCGTAACTCACCACCAGACAGCAGCACTGAGCATTATGGCATCTCTGCACTCACACGCACACACGAGAGAGCGTGGATGTTTCTTCTGAAGTGCTGAAGCTCAAGAGTCTCTTAGCTAGTGCTGAGGGTCACTGCATGCCGAACCACTGCTCCTGATCGGCCCACTGCGCCGCCTCGCTGTCGCTGCCCTCCAGATCTCCCTCCTCCCCGCTGCCCTCCATATCATCACCGTCCAGCTCCACCGTGGCGTCCGTGGGACTCTCCTCCTTCTCCATCTTCTGCATGCCCTCCAGAGACTTCTGGTCATTCGGATCGAGGCTACAGAAGAGGAATAGAACAGTCACTTCTGCTCAGCCCTCATGTTTAAGATTTTACTGTACAGTGTGGATGACGTTACCTTAGCGCTATACTGTACTGGTCCATGGCCTCCTGATAGTCATTGACAGCTACGAGAAAATCCCCAAGCATCCTGTGCAGCACGCAGTCGCTCTGATTGGCTAATGTGTTCCGAAGAAGTGCTATTCCTTCCTCATACTTCTGTTCTCGACCTGTAAAATGATTTAGCCGTTACATAGCATAACACCAAAATATATGCTTTTGAAGCTTAAGTTTAATAAAACAACAATTAGTTTTATTTCATAACTAACTCTTATAACAGTTAATGAACAACAAAAATAAACAATATAATGAAAAAAAAAATAGAAAAACAAATACTTAAAAATAAATTACTACTACTACTAAATAAATAAATAAATAAATATATAAAATTATATTATTATTTGAAAAATAAAGCAATTTATAATAATAATGATCTATGGAAAAAGAATTGCTGCTGCTACTACTACTACTAGTAGTTCATAAAAAAAGTATAATTATATCATTTAAAAATAAAACAATAACAAATTATTATTTATTACACATTTTAAATAATAATAAAAAGAATAAATAGAAGAATAAATAAGTAATAACAACTAGAAAAGTATAAAATAATAATATAATTAATAAATAGGAAATAATATAAATACAAAAAAATAATTACTAAATAAAAAATAAAAAGTAGTAATAACATTAAATAGAAAAACACATAATAATTTAATAACAGCAATAACAAATTATACAAATAAATATTGAAAATAATAAAATAAAATATTAATAAAACTAAAAATATAAAATAATGTAATTACTATGATAACTAGTTATACATTTACATTTAGTCATTTAGCAGATGCTTTTATCCAAAGCGACTTACAAATGAGGACAATAGAAGCAATCAAAACCAACAAAAGTGCAACAACATGCAAGTGCTATTACAAGTCTTGGTTAGCCTAACAGTACACATAGAAGGGTTTTTTTTTTTTTTTTTTTTTTTTTTTTTTTTTTTTTTTATAAAGAAAACAAGTAGATAGATTATAGAAAAAAGAAACCTAGTGTTAGTTTTACAAGAAAAGCTAGCAGTTAGAGAATAAATATGCAATTGATAGAGGGTCAAATGTGTGTTTTTTTGTTTTTTTTAAATAAAAAGAAGACAGATAGATAAAATAAAATTAGAATAGAGAGTGCTAGAGTTAGAGGGTCAAATAAAGATGGAAGATGTGTTTTTAGCCATTTCTTGAAGATGGGTAAGGATTCAGCTGCTCGGATTGAGTTGGGCAGGTCATTCCACCAGATGGGAACAGTTAATGAAAAAGTCTGTGAAAGTGATTTTGTGCCTCTTTGGGATGGTACAATAATGCGTCGTTCACTTGCAGAACGCAAGCTTCCAGAGGGCACATAAGTCTGAAGTAATGAATTTAGGTAAAGGGGTGCAGAGCCAGTGGTGGTTTTGTAGGAAAACATTAATGCCTTGAATTTAATGCGAGCAGCTATTGGTAGCCAGTGCAAATTGATGAATAGAGGTGTGACGTGCGTTCTTTGCAGCTCATTAAAGATTAATCTTGCAGCGGCATTTTAGATTAATTGTAGAGGTTTGATGGAATTGGCTGGAAGACCTGCCAAGAGAGCATTGCAATAGTCAAGTATGGACAGAACAACAAGGAGTTGTGTTGCATGTTCCGAGAGAAACGGCCTGATCTTAATATTGTATAATGCAAATCTGCAGGACCGGGCAGTTTTAGCAATGTGTTCTAAGAAATTCATCTTGTCATCAATCACAACTCCAAGGTTTCTGGCTGTTTTTGAAGGAGTTATGGTTGATGAGCTTAACTCGAAGGTGAAATTGTGATGAAGTGATGGTTTTGCTGAAACTACAAGCAGTTCTGTCTTAGCTAGGTTGAGTTGAAGGTGATGGTCCTTCATCCAGCAAGAAATGTCTGTTAGACATGCTGAGATGCGAGCAGCTATCATCAGATCATCAGGATGGAATGACATGTAGAGTTGAGTGTCATCAGCATAGCAGTGATATGAAAAGCCATGTTTCTGAATGACAGAACCTAGTGATGTCATGTAGAGAGAAAAGAGAAGTGGTCCAAGAACTGAGCCCTGAGGCACCCCAGTAGCTAGATGTTGCGACTTGGATACCTCACCTCTCCAAGATACCTTGAAGGATCTATCTGAGAGGTAAGACTCAAACCACTGAAATGCGGTTCCTGAGATGCCCTTTCTCAATAGGGTTGACAGGAGGATCTGGTGGTTGACCGTATCAAAAGCAGCAGACAGATCCAGCAAGATAAGTAATGAAGACTTGGAAGCCGCTCTTGCAAGTCTAAGGGCTTCAACAACTGAGAGCAAGGCAGTTTCGGTCGAATGTCCACTTCTGAAGCCAGATTGGTTACTGTCCAGGAGGTTGTTATAATAATATAATGATAACTAGTTAAGAAAATATAATAATAATTTAATAAAAACAATAACGATGATTTTATAATAATAATAATAATAATAATAAAATATGAATAAAATAAATAATTAAAATAAATCAAAATAAAAAATTATTATTAAAGAATATTATTTATAATAAACTAATTATAATAAATTAAATCAAAATAAATTAACAACAACAATAATAATAATAATAATAATAATATCGAAATAAATAAATAAATAAATATATATATATATATATATATATATATATATATATATATATATATATATATATATATATAAATAAATAATGGGCAAAGTTTACGATTAACAAAGAAAGGCATGTGTATTTTTGACATACTGAGGAGCTCTGCTTTCTTCACGACAGCTTTGATATAGTCGGGCCTCTGAGCGAGGGCTTTGTCCAGCAGTGTCTTGGCCTTCTCCTGGGTCATGGGATCTTCCAGACACACTGTGGCCAGGATGGTGAGAGTTTGGGCGTTCGCTCCCAGGGTCTTGTAAATATTGTTGGCCATTCCCATAGCCTCCCGGATACCATTAGAGGCAAGATAGCAGTCAATCAGACCTGAAAACAAGGAAAGTATTGCTCTGAGACAACAGAAAATGATTATGAGTTCGTCTAACCTTTAGAAAATATTCAAAAAATGGACAGACTGAATACAAGAATGCAAATAAATAGGCTGAATATTGATAATCTTTTATTGCACAAATCTATCACGATCTTCCTAAAAACCTACAAAATACGCATAATAGCTAGAAATTATTATTTCGATTATCATGAAAGTCTTTCTTGCCTTCATAGCAGTCCAGACGACAGGGTGCCAGTCTCATGGCTTCTCTGAAGTGTATGATGGCTTCCTGCACTCGGCCCATGTTCCTCAGCGCCACCCCCTTCAGGAGCAGCGCCTGCACACTGTTGCTGTTCAGCTGGATGGCTTTAGCTCCCAGATACAGGGCGCGAGAGTAACGCTTGCTGTAGAAACTGTGACATCTGTGGAAAACAGAAAAAACTTTCAGTTACTTTGGAAGCTGAAGACGTTTCAGACACATTAGGAGAAGGTCAAACTCACCCAGATATGACCCAGGGCTCAGCATGCTGATCAGATATGTTGAAGAGCCGTCCTCCGAGAACCTCCACATCTTCCAGATGACCCTCCCTGGCCATCAGATAGCCGTATACATCCATACCTGCAAAACAGCATGATAATTTCATTCAAACCAACAAGAATCACAAAGCACTGTATCTAGGGTTGTTGAAGGATTGGTTAATGCCATGTACCTTTGATCAGGTAGGGGTCAAGCATCTGTGCCTGCTCAAACTTCAAGATGGAGTTCTTAGTGTCTCCAGCCCTGAAGTACACATCCGCCAGAGTGACTAAAAGATCAACGTTATCCCTCAAGAGTGACTTCTTCTCCAAAGAGCTGAGGAGAGATAAACAAGTATTTTAGACATGAATGATTCCGCACATTGTGCAGAGGTGGGCAACTATTTTTTGTTGCTATTTTTGCTTGAATAATCAAAATCTACACCAATATAATATAACAGAATCCCCCAGTTTCACAGACAAGGCTTAAACCTAGTCCTAGATTAAAACTTAAGTCTGAGCTGTTTCAACTGAAAGAAACTGGCACTGACTGATCTTAAAACATATCAGTGCCTTTGTTTTGTCTCAAGATGCACACAGTAATGTTTTTTTTCTGAGCATGTTTATAAAAATTACTTAAATGTCCTAACTGAACTATGGCCTAATCCTGGCTTAGTCTAAGCCCTGTCTGTGAAACCAGGCCAATAAGTAATAGTTAATGGAAATAAAGCTGAAATAAAAAAATAAAATAATATATATATATTAGATTAAAATTTAAACTAAAAAAAAACTGAAATGAAAATGAAATGTTAAAATGTTGCCTTAGCAAGTAACTGAAACATAGTAAGTTTAAAATCAAAAATAAAATATAAATATAAAATCAAATATAAATATTAAATGAAAACTTTAAATGTAAATATTAAAAATGTAGCCTTGGCAACTAACTGAAAAATACTGAAAACTGAAAAATAAAATACATTTAGGTACTGAAATTACTGAAACTGAAATAAAAAAAGCTAGATACAGACAGAAATATAAATATAAATACAAAGAATAATAATAATAAAATGACAAAAGTACATAATATTACTAAAACTTAAAATTTTTCTTAAAAAGAAAAATGATATAAATAAAAGCTAATTAAAAATGCTAATAAATATTACAAATGCATATAAATAATACAGTAACACTGGATCTAATCTTTTTTGATGACATTGGTGGCTAATAATGAAGTTACACAATTATTATTAAAGAAAAATAATGTATTAAAAATAAAAACAAATATATAAACATTTATTAATATAAATATTATCACAAAAATTGCTACAAAATATTTTTATTGAGTGTCCTATCCTCACCAGATAGTGTTGATGGCTCTCTGATTGTCTCCTCCATGTATGAAAGCATGTGCTTTAATCCAGACAGACAGCCAATCAAGATTCGGGATGCTCTGAATCACGTCCATCGTCATCGAAGCGACCTCTGCCCCCTTCACCGACAAAGACAGAAGCCCTGCAGTGGACCAGACAGGACTGTGCTTTAATGTTGGGTTCAGACAAAAAAAAAAAGCACAAGCTGCAGCATCACAGGAACATCGCTGTATTCTTACTGACCAATAATAGCATCAAGAGCCAGGGGACACTGTCTCAACACCTCCTTATAGCTGGTAACAGCTGAGCGCTCCTGACCAGCCTTTCTGTAAAGATTCGCCAGCATCATGTTGATCTGGAATTAAAGACAATTAAACAAAGTGCTCTTTTACATCAGTTTTAGATGTTAATAAATGTGTACATTTAGCTTGATAGATTCACACACACACACACACAGAGACTTGTAAAACAAATGACAGTGTGTGAAAACACACCTTTGGCGTTCTCTGGCGTGAAGGGATCCCCTCCAGCACTGATATGGCATCTTTATCCAGCTTCAGAATAGTGTAACACTCTGCGATTTTATATTTCACTTCAATCTCTGACGGCAAGTTCTGTAGGTGATGAACACAGAGTTGGATAACTACAATCATTCAAAATACCACAGCAACTACAAATCTTATCAATTTTGTAAAATCATAATAATTAGTGTTTGCATAGACAAGTATCACTAATGCTCATGATCTTCATATTAGCTGACAAAAAAATAAAATAGAAATTATATTATATTCACTACATTTCATAAGTTCAGTACAATTTTTTTTTTTTTTTTATTGAAAGAAATTAATACTTTTATTCAAGGGTGCATTAAATTGATTAACAGTGACTTGACTTTTGGTACCATTTTATATTACCAAAGATTTATATTTTTAAAAAATTGTATGTGTTTTTTACATTTTCACTGAAAGAATCAAGAAAACATGTACCATGATTTCCACAAAAAATATGAAGCAGCACAACTATTTTAAACATTGATAATAACTAGAAATGTTTATTGAGCAGTAAATCAGCATTTTAGAATGATTTCTGTAGTAAAGACTGGAGTAATGACACTCAAACTTCATTACATTAATTACATTTAAAGTATATTAAAACAGTTATTCTATATTGTAATAATATTTCATAATACTACAGAGCTTTGAAAAGCATAAGAGACATCTTCAGAAAAAAATAAATAAATAAATAAATAAAAATCCTACCGACCAAAATTCTGTATTGTAATATAATATACTTATTAATGACAGTGGTGGCTGATACAGTCATCACAATTAAAAAACAAACAAAAACATTATCTATAGTTATTGTTTAGTTTTAGATTAATTCGTTTAACATGCACTTACCTAAGAACACAAACTGGAGTGATTAAACCAAGGCAAAAACAACTCAAGTATTGTTCATGTAGCAAACTGTGGTATTTCAGTGGATGTGTACCATAGTAATTTGGTGGAGCTCACCTGTGCCTGCACCGCAGATGTTGTGCCTCCTGTGCTGGATGGACGCACTTTAGATGTTTTGCTGAGCACTTTCTTTTGCTGTAAAGCCATGTTGTACTTACAGGCTGCGTTCCTGTACTCTTTATCGTGGAAAATAGCATCAGCGTGATACACCAGCAGCTGGTACTTCTGAGACGGCGAGAAAAGCTCCCTGAAAGAGAGAACTACGGTTACCGTGGTCAATTGTTGTTCTACCGTCGATTTTACTTTATGTGAGCTTACAGAATGAGACATTTGTGTGTTTCTGCATGATTTGTTGTGCATCTAATAAATAAACCGTTGAATTTTAATATCATCACTGGACACTTCGCATTCGACAGCTTCCAGATCTGTTTATATAGTGAAGCACTGGGGATACTCACGGGTTGTTGGTGCTCATGGTCAGGAGTAAACTACTGATGATCCGGACGTTAGAGTGAAGCCCGGCCGCTGCCATATCCCGCACATGATCGATCACATTCATCTTTAATCGATTAGCTTTCAATTTCAAAGCACAATTCTAGTTAATAAACGCGCCGCGACACAGCGGAAGATACAGCACTGCTACAGAGAAGAGTTTTTTAAACGGCAGGAAATGATGCGATTTCAAAATAAAAGTCGGATGGGGTTAAATCAATCGCCAAACGAAAAGTCTCCGCATTTGGTAAGTGATGTTTACAAAGATTCTCTGTTGATGTTGTTTTAAACATTATTATTTCTTATGATTTTCCTCTTCATTGTGGTTTATTATTAGACGTTATTATTGTTTAAGTATGCTTTTGCTGGATATTAATATATTGACAGCGTAGTTTAAAACGTAGACTTTAAAAAAATATAGTTTTAGTAGTATGATAGTTTTAACTGTGGAAAGATTAGTGCCTTCTCGTTGTACACACGTTAGATACTAGTTTGTACTTGTGTTTGAATTATATCTTTCGGAACCATAGAAAAATCACTGAGAGATTTTATTTAATACTCACTGAAATTGAGAGATATAGGCCCGGTTTCACAGACAGGGTTTAGACTAAACCAGGATTAGGCCGTAGTTCAGTTAGGACATTTAAGTATTTTTTCTAAACATGCTTAGACAAAAACATTACTGGTGTGCATCTTGAGACAAAACAAAGGCACTGATATATTTGAAGATCAGTCAGTGCAAGTTTATTTCAGTTAAAACAGCTAAGACTTACATTTTAGTCTAGGACTAGGCTTAAGCCTTGTCTGTGAAACCAGGGGATAGACTTTTGCTTTGGACACTTATCTACTCTCCTACCTCAAAATGTTTTCTTAAGATAGATACATAAATTAAAAAAAAGTAACGTTAATCACATGTCTTCTGTAAAGTTTCAGAAGTAATGTGCCAAGATAGCCAAGTCTGCAATCTTAAGTCAGATATCACAATATGAATTTGAATGAAACATTTCTCATTATTTTTTCTCAGAATAACAAATTATCTGAGCTGTTACCTATATTATTTTTACATTAAATGTATAAATCTACACTATTTTACAAGAAAGTTCTGAGAAAATGTTGATTGTAATTACACTTATCTTAAGATACAATATAATTAAATGCACTCATATGAACTATCAATATTTATTTGAGCTTGCAAGAAACATCTAATAACTTGATTATTCATTTTATATTGGCTTAGAAGATAAGGTTGGATTCTTTATTAAGTTATTGGTTATCTAAAAAAATTCTTGACTGGGTAATGCTTTCTACATAATTTTGTTCACATATAACTCAAACTACTTCCAAAATGCATCCTTTTATATACCCTTAAAGACATATTTAATCAATCACGCACAGATTTTTTTGTCACAGCTTTAAGTTCTGTGTCCTGACCATAACAAACGGAACCCACACACACACATAAAACAAAGGCAATGATGATATGTATATTATTTTACCAGGTTTCACAGGGTTATGTGTACAGAGGTACATGTCAGTTGTATGTTATATGCAACTGAATCATCATCATGTTCATACAGTGGTGATATGTGGTCTGCGGTCTTTGGAATTTTGAAACCAACTTCAGTCCAATTCGCAGGTAAGAAAAGGTTCCTGTGTAAGCGTCGTTGCAGGGGTTCAGGCTCATACGCATGTCCACTTCAAACTGTTCCCTAACAGTTTTTAATCTTTGTTTCCCACAATCAACTTCAAAGTGCACATTTGATCACATCTCACAACAACAGAGTAAATCTCTCTGCAAACGTCCATGTAAAATCCTTTTAAAAAACAAAAGGAAAACTGCATTGTATAAAATAAATCACACCGACACCACTTCGTGAACAGCTTCAAGCACTTGATAGTAGGTGTTTGATCACTGCGATGGCTCTGGGAGATCGACAGAAGTCTTATTTTGTGTCTTGCTGTTGTGCAAAGTGAAAAGTATTGAAATGTACCTTACAAACAGTTGTAACACAACTCCTAAAATCTTTCTTGCAAAAACCACACAGGTGAAGACACACCTTACTTTGCAAACAATGATGAAAGTATCTTGTAAATCTACACATAAATAAATAACAGGTATGATTAACAAAATAATGAGTTTCCCTGATTATTAGCAATTATTTGTAATCGGAAGACAACTGATTTTAAATAGGCCTCAAATTGCTGAAATGAAAAGGTGAGTTTAATATAAACAAACATTAAAATGTAGTTATTTAATTGTGAGTTTATCTCACAATTCTGACTATTTTTTTTAAGTCACAATTACCTTTTTAAATTTTTTATTCCATGGAAGAAACAAAGAAAAAACTCAGAATTCTAAGAAAAAAAAATGTCAGAATTGGAAGATATAAACTTGGAATTGCTAGAAAAATGTGAGAATTCTGATTTTTTTTTATCTTGCAGTTCAGATTTTTTTTCTCAGAACTGTGAGAAAGTCCAAATTGTCAGATAAAGAGTCTGAATTATCCCATGTGGGAAGTACACACATTAAAATTAGCACAGTCTTGCTTAAAGAATTTTAGTAACAAAATTTAGAAACTCAAATGCAGAAAAGCTCCTTTTGAGTTCAGCTGGATACTGTGTTAATCTTGCAAAAAAAAAAAAAGCAACAAAATCCTGATAGTGCTATTTAATAACTGAGACTGTGCCTCCTCATAATGACCCATTATCATACATGCTTGAAGCTGTTCAATCCAGCAGCTGTACTTACAGCAATCCCCCTAAACCCAAAGAGTCTTTATGTGCATTTGTTACATACAAAATAAATAAATAAAAATATCAGTCTTCAAGGAACTTCCACATCCAAAGTGCCCACTGAGGCATCATGGTATTAGTTTGCAGTTGGAGTCGCAGTTGTTTTTCCAGATTGCACCGCAAACATCCAGATGGCGAGATGGTCCCGGAATATCACCGCAAATCCCAGGTTACGATCTCAAACCCCGTAATCTGACACATCAGAGTCATGTTTTCTGTCTTTTCACTTGCCACTGTTCCACTTCAAATTTACACACAGGTTCAGACGCAGTGCAATTACAAAATAAAATCTAATCACGTATTTTTGCTAAAAAAAAAAAAGTTTCAGTAAACTGTAACAAATACAGTATCGTTTCCAGTCTCATAGCTGCCATTACAGTAACTTGTGATTGCTGTGTCTTGCAACTTCAGAGGAGAGCAGTTTGTTGTTCTAGCCGAGTGAGCTACGTCCTTTCCTCTCGTTCTGTTTTCCGGCGAGTGATGTTGCGAGGCTTGATCTTCAAAGAGAGCTCCCACAATGCCTCCTCAGCTAGATGGTCACTGAAGTCGTTGAAGAATGACACAATGTCGTCGTTGTGTTTGAGATCATAGTGCCTGGAAGAAAGAGAAGTACGCATAAAGCCCCTTTCCCACCAAGGACGATAACTATAAAGATAACGATAAAGATAGCTATATTAGCGTCCACACCAGGGGATGACATCGTTAGTTTATTCTAAGCGCACGCTTGTCTACGGCTTTAAATTCTCCAGCTCGTGACAGCAGGATTGATTCTGATTGGCTGTCAATGTTTTTATCATTCATCAGCTGGAAAAAATTGTTTTGAAATTGATTCCAACGATATCGTTTCTCTGTGCCTTTATTGTTATAGTTGTGGTGTGGACTCTGCTATTCTTAAATACTGAGAACGATTTTTAGAACTATATCTTTATCGTTATCTTTCTTGGTGAGAAAGGGCCTTAAATCATGCAAAATGCTTCATTTGAAGCTGAGAAAATATAAAATGTGAAGAGACCAACACCACCAACAACCAACAATGTCCTAGACACATTTTCACAATAAAATCAAGTCCTGCATATTTTGTTGTCACTTGATTATGGATGTTAAAGGGGTTGTCCAATGTTTTCCAAGTACTCACACTTGCTGGAAGCGCCTCATAGTGTCCAGGATATTGAACTGCTGCCAGCGTTTGGAAAAGTTGATCTTTCCATCAATGAGGTCAGGATTCCCAAGATGCACAAAAGTTAAGTCCTGGAGGATGAGTCCTCTGTATGTTGCGGCAAAATAGGGGAAAGGGTTGTTAAAGATGAATATGACATTTTACACGCAATACAAAATGTGGTTTTTAATGCTTAACATGATCTGTTCTTACAGATACGGTATACATGGAGGCTCCACATCTGCCAAAGCTGCCCTGTACGCCCGGAAGGAGGAGGAACTGTCAATTAAAGTGCAATATTCCTCCAAACCCTGTGAAGATAACATATATCAGTTACTATGATGATCGACTGAGTACTATAATAATATAGAGACAGGCAGTGCTGGGTAGTAACTGATTACATGTAATCTGGATTACATAATCAGATTCCGAATTAGAGTATATTACATTTTAAAATGCTCAATCAGATTACTGTTGTTTTTTATGGATTACATGATTACATATTATTCATACAATGGCAGTAAATTATTTATAATTTATTGATTCTCCCTTATTCTTTTTTCCTCTCTTAAATTTCCCTTTCTAAAAATCCCATTCAGCTTTGTCTATATTCCAAAAGAAAGACAGAATGAAAAAATATTTTAAGGAATATATTTTCTTTCTCTTTGCTTTTTTATATCAATATGGTATATTTAAAACAAGTTTAATAAATAGTAATCTAAAAAGTAGTCAGAATACATTACCTAGATTACGTTACTAACTACAGTGTTCATCATGTAATTTGTAATCAGTAACGGACTACAATTTGTAAGTAATCTACCCAGCTCTGGAGTATGTGATGTACCTCTGACGTTTGCTTCTGCCATTCCAGTCTTCTGATAGGCGCTGAATCCAGCGCTGATAATATTGCCAAGTAGGAGTTGAAGTTATTGAGTTTTCTTAAGTGCTAAATTACAAAGAGACACAGGTTCATTTTTTGTTTTTAGATTAGATTCAGTTTGGAAGAATGAAATTAGTTTGTACCTTCATTATTTTGATAAACTTTAGAAGTAGTTTTTCCCGATCCTGGGCTTTCTCTTGCTGGATTATTATGGACCGAACCCTTAAAAAGAGAGATTAAAAATTAGTGCTGTCAAAAAATTAATCGCGATTAATCGCATCCCAAATAAAAGTTTTTGTTTACATAATATATGTGTGTATACTGTGTATATTTATTATGTATATATAAATACAAACACATGCATGTATATATTTAAGAAAAACATGTTATATTTATATATTAAATATATTTTTATATAATATAAATTATATGAATATAAATATAAACTTTTAAATACATGTAAATATTTTCAAAATATATACTGTATGCGTGTGTCTTTATATATACAAAATAAATATATACAGAAGACACACATATATTGTGTAAACAAAAACTTTTATTTTGGATGCGATTAATCGCGATTAATCGTTTGACAGCCCTATTAAAAATATATAATGTACTGTATACGCATTAACGTGTCCATAAAAAAAAAAAAATGTTCTCCATCAACATAAGATTTTAGGTTGAGATTTATATGAATGCATTGAAAAGTTTCATATAGGGACGTCACCATTTTTTCAATCGACTGGAGCAATTAATTTTTTGAAACACAAATATACAAAATAGTGTCTAAGTGAGTTTCTTGCAGAATAAGCTGTAATATGGACCAGTTTTGTAAGACTAGTTTTCTGGCTATGCTCAGAAATGCTGAAATTTTTACATCATACCAATATGACATGTTGTTGAAGTGCTCTGTGAACTGGGTCAGATTGGGGCTCTTTTCCTCGTTCTGTTCCTTTGCCCAAAGTAACACCTCTGGGATCTGCAGAAAGACAGGAAAAACGTGTTGGAAAATCTTGAATCTTTCAAGATAGAAAGCATGATGAATGACATTAGAGATGCCGTACCTCTATCTTATAAAACAGCTCTGCATCGAGGAGAGTCAGCTGGTCTGCAATCTCATGGCTACGGAAGTCATGCAAAGTGCCGGGCCTGTTAACAAAGTCAAAATCAGTTAAATTCACTCGAAATTATCAATTTTCAAACAGGGTTCCCGCGGGTCCTTAAAAAGTCTTAAATTTACTTGTATCAAATTTAAGGTCATAAAAAGTCTGATATTGTACAAGAAAGTCTTAATTATGATTTCAAGAGGTCTTAAATTTGAGTACAGACCAGAATTGCGATACAGTTTAATGTGACGATTAAACTTAAAAAAGGCTATGATTTTATTAAATAAACATGAGTGCTGCTGTTTCAAAATCTGGTGCTGTGCTGCTATGTGTTCTGCCGTTACCGGGGAAACAGTTCCGGAAGCGCCTCCTGCTGGCTAAAATGTGAAGTGTATCATTTTATAAAAACTTTTGTTTTTGTGAAAACTTGTATCTGAACTGTAAATCATGCTTTTTACAGTTTAATAGTTTACCATAGACATTGCCCTACCCCGCTCATATGGTATTAATTTTATTTGTGCAGGTCTTAAAAAGTCTTAAATTTGAGCTTAAAAATCCTGCAGAAACCCTGTTTAAAAGAAAGAAGATTTAAGTGAGTATTACCTGGCAGCCACACCTCGTGCAGCCAGCGTTTTGAGGGAATTAGTGTACTGCAGCAACTTCTTCTGCTGGACTTTATCTAGGATGTTCTTGCGCAGAACCCGGGCCAGAGTGAGCTCACCGTTACACAAAAGATTGAACACCAGCTCCATGAGCTGCTTCAGGATGTCTTCTGTCAGCTCCACCAAACTGATGACATATAAATAAGAGTTCATATTCAAATAAGCTTCACAAGCAACAAGTCTCTTGCAGATTTCACATATGAAACGGTAAACAACTTATAGGCACAATTATTTGTAGGTGTTTTGTAGAACAATATTTGAAATGTTGTTTACATCTACTACATTTTTGTGGCAAATGTTTACATTTATGTAGTTTCTTGTGTCATCACTTGGGCCTATGAGTAAATAGTGTGGAGTAACTGCATAAGTGCCTTCAGAACTTGAGCTGTAATCATCTTATATTATGGTTATTCCAACCTTGTATGTGGCCAGATTGTTAACGTTATGGCATAACAGCATATCATCAAGGAAAAATCTGAGTTCCAGCTCACCAAAGCTCATCCACGACGCGCACCAGCACGAAGAAGGTGTTTTTACTAGCTCGTTGTTTGATAATGTCAGAGCTGAGAGAAAATCTGGTAAATGTGTTCAGAGTTAAGGGCGAAAAGAAGCTTGGAGTGTAAAAAGGTTAGCAATGCAAAAATTTATAAAGTGCCCTCCTGCACCCTCAGAAAGGATATCTATAGCGGAGCTTTTTAATGAGGTCCTCTGGGGTTAGAAACGTTCGGTATGTGGTCAAAAAAGCTTCACAGTATAAAACTCGATCTACAAAAGAGAACATAAGGTGCATTTATTTAATCATAATTATAGGTTAAGATTTAAAAATGAGAAATAAATTACACCACCGTTCAAAATCTGGGGTCAAAAAAATACATTAAAAACAGTAATATTGTAAAATATTATTACACTTTAAAATAACTGTTTTCTATTTTAAAATGTAATTTATTCCTGTGATGGCAAAGCTGAATTTTCAGCATCAATACTCCAGACTTCAGTGTCACATGATCCTTCAGAAATCATTCTGATATGACGATTTGCTGCTTAAAAAACATTTCTTAATTTTATCAGTGTTGAAAACATTAAATTGTGTTGCTTGATATTTTTGTGGAGTTTTTTAACAGTGTAAAAGTCCTTACAGTCACATTTAAAAACATCCTAAATAAAAGTATTAATTTCTTTAAGCATTTTTTACTGACCTCAAACTTTTGAACGGTAGTTCAATTTTGAATCCCAGAGTTTGTTTAATGCATGTGCTACTAAATAAATAAATATTTTACATAAAATAATGGACACCTTTAGATCAGAAGGGATTATTCTTACCTTTGCGATCTGTTTCGGTGGCATGAACTAATAAAATATCGCCTGATCCAGCTCTGACATCAGGGCCGTCATCGTTCTGAGAAACACAGATTAGGATTATACGGTTTTCAACAATCAGGTCAAAGTTAGAGCTTTTCATGTAATCAGCTCCTAAATATAACTTCTTAGAGGCATGTGCAAAATAATATTTTCAAAATCTACTAGTTGAAAAACCGGCTGGTCTTAACTGGAAACCCTACATATTTAGGGTCAACTGAACCCCAACACATGTTGAGATGTCAGGATGTTTCATTTCAAGACACGTTCTTGTTTTCAAAAGCAAAATGGAACAGGAAGCAGCATGTCTGCTCACTTGAGTCATATTTCCTGTCTTACTGTAGAGTACAAGTGGTCCACTCTCTTATATATTCATTCAGCGGCGATGCTCTCTGCAGTGGGTCTGACCTTGCAGTGTGAACAGCAGTATTTCACATGTACTTCAACACTGGGGTTCACCACAGCGGCAGTGCAGTGGCTTTAATTCACAGGCAGAGGGCAGCAGAGAGCACACTAGCTCTCTGATCATCATTGCAACCATTGCAAATCAAGATATAAGCTTCTAAAATTAAAGATTGCCATTTCTGTTTCTCATAAGCTTTACCTCTTGCTTTAGTGTTAACCGAGAAATGATCTCGTCGTGGTCTATCAGGTAGAGCTCATCCACTTCTTCTGAGGTCAACTCTGAGTCCACACACTTCTGCTTCCAGCTGTGAATGAGAGGATAGCTTATCAAAAGTACAAAAAAAATGGAAGAAAAGGCATTTTCTGGTGGGAGAAAATAAACGCCATATCATAAAAAGATTTCTGAGGTTTTTCTTTAAAGCAATGAATGTTACCCCTCTCTGTCAGCTGGATCTTTGCTGTGTTCTGAAGCCGAGTCCTGGAGCAAGTCCTCAGCACCACAAGAAGAGTCCTGGCAACGACAAGAAAAAATATTTAAGGACTATCAGGACCATCATTCCATCCAGAGAAGAATGGGGCGAAAAAGAGACGTCTCTGGCAAAATGCTTCACAGTAACAGGATTTTACATTTTGATAAAATGCAAAATACAGGGAAGAGAACAAGGTGATAGTTCTGCATTTCACAAAACATTCAGCACAGGATTGGGGCATACTGATAACACATTACAATTCAGTAAAGTCACTGAATAACTATATACACACTACTGTGAAAAAGTTTGAGGTCAGAAAGTTTTTTTTTTGAAAGAAGTCTCTTATGCTCACCAAGGCTGCATTTATTTGATCAAAACATACAGTAAAGACAGTAATATTGTGATATACTAACACAATATTTTAAAATAACAGTTTTCTATTTAAATACATTTTAAAAATGTAATTTATTCCTGTGATGGTAAAGCTGCCAGCAGCTATTACTCCAGTCTTCAGTGTCACATGATCCTTCAAAAATTATTATAATATGATTGGTGCTCAATAAACATTTCTTATCATTGTTGTTATTATTTCTTATTATTATGTGTTGCTTAATATTTCAGTGGAAATTGTGATACATTTTTTCAGCATTATTTGATGAATAGAAATGTTAAAAAAAGTATTTAAAACAGAAATTTTCTGAAATGTAAAAGTTTTTAATGTCACTTTTGATCATCCTTGCTAAATACAACTATTAATTTATTGATAAAAAAATTGCTGACCCCATGCATTTAAATTGTAGTATATATATATATATATATATATATATATATATATAGATATATCAGCTTCATAGAAAGTACCTTAATACCCATGACATGCATCAATAAGTGATTATCAATGATTATCAAACATGAGGTTAGATAAATCATTTGTGCTAAGCTGTTAATTTATAATCAAACACAAAGCATCACTAAGGAAAATATGCTTATGTGACTTCACATCACAGTTTTTGTCTATACATAGCAAATATGTATATACACTGTAGTAGATAATTACATACACATATATGCAAACACCAAAATATTAGACTGCACATTCACTGTTTCACCAAATAATGTTTTTTTTAGTCATGCCATATTTTAAAGCTAATGTCAAATTCAATTTTGCAGAAATGTAATGTTGATATGACTGTGTAGCATTGTACCAAATCGGAACAAATCTGATGATCTGTTCAAGGGTTTTAGTAATTACTGCTGCAACTGCAGGTTTTATTTTTTGGAAAGCACACAATCATCAAATCAACAATTCCTCTTTTCAGTTCTTGAATTCTATCAGAGCAACTCGATTTCACAACAATGTCTGCACACAAAGTCATTGAAAAACTAAGTAGTTTTTCTGGTCACACTGCATGCAAAATCTTGCACAAAATAAATACTAGACATATGTCCAACAATACAGAGCAGGATTTTGACCCAATTAAATTTTACTGCGGGCAGGGCAACCCAGCATGGCACGGCAAAATTTCTTATGCAACAATACTGAGTCACGGCTGGTTACGACAAAAGCTCAGATTAGCATGCAAGAGATTTCTTGTTTGTCGCTTTGGGACATTTCATAAAGTGTCTTGATGGCAGGTGTTAAGTAAAATTTGCAATTAACCAGTCGCATGATGCATAGCCAAGCATTACAGTGACAAACAGCACAAGCGCAGCATGTGAGGGCACCGACATGTCAGCTGCAAACGCTGACATGCTGTTACTTACTCCATTGGAGAAAGTCACATCTCCATTGGCTTGGTTGGATGAATACAGATTGACATATTCACCCTCCCCACCTTCATCATTAGCACTTTCGCTCTACAGGAAAACAAGAAGGAGGACAGCACAAGCATTGACAAGCGTCAGAGTAAAGGTGTGGTTCAGAGCTGATGCCCACAAAGATGAAGAAATAAACTTGGCGGAGGGAATCAATTGCTCTGGTGGGCCTGAATTCAAAGGACATTTGGTAGCAAAGCAAGATATAGCACGACCAGCCTCTGGAAACTTGGCACAACGTTGTGCATTAGAGTGATTTTACTACATGAAGTTGAACTGCGTTAAAGTTAACTGCCTAAAACACTCTTAACTGTGGTAAAATCAATGTAATGCAAGGCCTCTGGTGACTCGCAGCTAAACTGCGGCAGAAGAAATACTATAAAGGACATCAAATGTTCAATACATGATTACATTAATTCATAACTATCACAATAAACAATTCCTTCACCAAATAAGATCAGTAACAGTCTCTAAACTGGAAGCAAGAATCATTTATCAAGTAATAAAACTTTATTGCTCCCATTCTAATCAACACAGGTGTCTACATTACAAGTGTGTTGACGTCAGACTCTTGAGCAGACAGCTCATTGATTACAATGAGAGCAGTCGCAATAAGCCGTGTGCTTTCAGTGCAGACTAATGTAATAAGAAGTAACTATTTTCTCTGCCAATTTAAAGTAGATTACAATGGGTTTTTATTACATTTAATTCAGTCCAAGTCCATTTAATTCTATCTGATTATTGTGGTATGACTGGATGATTTTGAATTTAGTTTTGATATGGTGAATTTTTATAAAGGAAAAAATTTTTTAAAAAGCTAAAACATATCTTATTACTTTAGCTTTTAACTAGCAATGACTTCTCTGAAGCACTGCATGCACTATGCTTTCTTTTAGTATTACTTATTTTTAATTTACATATCTTATGCATTTTATGCAGGCTAATTTCATCTTTTATTATTATATCTTTGTATCTACTGTGGATTTCATCTTTAATCTTACTGTATGTCATTAATTACGAGATTTTTATCTGTTTTTAACATAACGTATATCACATTTTTTGTAAGGCACTTTGAGCTGCAATACTCATATGAAATGAACTTTTTTTAGTTTATTATTTTATTATAAATAATTGCATTTTGTGCATTGAATGAAAATGTATTGGGCATGACTATTCCAACTGTGATAATTATTTATTATATTATCAGATTAGAATTTAAAAATAATAAAAATAAGTTTAAAAAGTTAATAATACATCATTATTATTATTATTAATCCATAATTATGATTTAAAAAAAAAACTATAATAAAAAAACTAATAAACATAGACATTAAATCCCAAAGCTGATTCA
Source organism: Tor tambroides (assembly GCA_021397915.2). Lineage (NCBI taxonomy): Eukaryota > Metazoa > Chordata > Actinopteri > Cypriniformes > Cyprinidae > Tor > Tor tambroides. The sequence continues at coordinate 113,332 of JAFVLL020032089.1, read as the reverse complement.
CTGAATTACTGCCTCTGTCTCTCTATATATATATATATATATATATATATATACACACACACACACATTCACACATTCACACACAAACAAGTACCAGCTACTAACGCTGAGACAGATCACCTATATTTAGTAGTCGCTTTCCCAATAAGAGGTATCGAAAAGAGTTCCCTGTGATTCAGCAGACTTAGCCAGAGGATACAGCTCAGCAGACATAACATCATAACAGGCAGCTCAGTCACCTAACAGCGGGGAGTCCGACATGTCCCTGCGGGATGATGCATGTTTAACCTGAACTTTTCAGCAGGTCACAGTTGCAGGACCCCTGTGTGGTACATGCTTTTGACTCTTTAGATCTTTGCCACTAAAGACTAGAGGCGTGTGCGGCAAAAAAAAAAAAAATCAAAAAAAAAAAAAATCACTGAACCCTAACGAGGTAGCGCCGCAGTTAATTAAGGTTGTGAACTATTCGCTGCCTACAGGCTACAGCACCTGTGATTCATGTGAGCTATTATGGACCTGTTTCCTCTTGTAGCTGCTGGCATACACACCTACACAGTGTCAATAATTAGACAATCAGCAGTGTTTGCATGTTTGTGCTACTTCTCAGCATGTGAAGACGAATTGAAAAACTACAGAATCATAACTGCGATGTTTGAAATGCTGCACTGTAGTATTAAAGGAATGAAAATTTGCTGAAAGATGATGAAGTTGTTTCTTCATCGAAACAGATTTGGAGAAATATAGCATTCCATAACTTGCTCCTCAGCAGTGAATGGGTGCCGTCAGAATGAGAGCCCAAACAGCTGATAAAAACATCACAACAATACACATGACTCCAGTCCACCAATAAAGCACCATTTAAAATCTGAAACAGCCCAAACAAATATGTTGGTGGATTTTGAAGTGAGAGGACAACAGGGAATGGACTTTTTCACTGGAGAAAGCTTGTCACTACACAACATGTAAATTGATGGACTGTAGTAGTGTGGATTACTTCTGGATTATTGTGGTGTTTTTATCAGCTGTTTGGACTCTCATTCTGATGGCACCCATTCACATCAATTTAAAATCCACCAACATATTTATTTGGGCTGTTTCAGCTATTAAACGGTGCTTTATCGGTGGACTGGAGTCATGTGTATTGTTGTGATTTTTATCAGCTGTTTGGGCTCTCATTCTGACGGCACCCATTCACTGCAGAGGAGCAAGTGATGGAATGCTATATTTCTCCAAATCTGTTCTGATGTAGAAACAAACTCATCTAATTCATGGATGGACTGAAGGTAAAAAAAACAAAAAAAAAACTATTAAGAATATTTTCATTTTTGGGTGAACTACTCCTATAAACCTCTACAACAGGCAAGCACTGCTGTTAAATTAGGCTTTAAAGAAGATATTAAAGATATGAATATATTAAAGATATTAATTTATTAGTCCAAAAAGACAAGAAAAATGCGTTAGAAGCCAGTGAAAGGCAAGCGGGACTCACCGTAGGGACAGGCAGGGAGCCCTGGCGGTTCAGAGAGGAGTTAGATGCGGAAAGGCTGAGAGCGGTTTCTGTCTCACCAGGGCCAGGCCCAGACGCACACTGCTGCAGCTGACATGACAGAGAGGAGGAAGAGGAGGAGGAAGGAGACGCAGAGTGTGAGGAAGCCTAGGAGGGAAGAGGAGCAGAGGAAGGAAAAGAAAAAAAGGCCAGAGATTCATGCACAGTGTAGATTATCGAGCAGATGTGAGCTGAATGGAGAAATAGACCTTAGTCAGAGTAGACGGCATATTAAATGTGACGCAAATGAAACATTTTAATCATGGTTTGTGAAAATTAGACGTGACCTAAGACCTTAAAAGCCCTATTTGGATGCTATTTTTAATCACATCCAGTTAAATATGACGTCTATTCAGACTGAAGTTTACCGTGCAGCAGGAAAGAACAATGTCAAGTGAATGAATTGTGTAAAATATCGGGAGACAAAGGTTTCTATTTTTTGCCTGGTAACTGCTTGTGCTGGCTAGTCAGAGCATGGGAACAAAAACAGGAAATCACTAAAACTAAAAGCACAAACAAATGGCTAAACTTGTGGGTAATATAGCTACTAGCACATAAGGTTACTTTATACCTGAGCTTAAAACTAAGCAACACACCTCAGAGAATCCTTCTGCTCAGTCACGTGGAATGGGAGAGAAAACAGTGGAAACCAAGTCAAATGAAATGAGGTAGATGGGTTAGCAAGAGAAGAATGAGGACAAAAGCAAGAACAGTGCAAAGCACTGAAACAGCTGCTTTTGTTGCTTTTAAAATCCTGTTTCCAGTTTAAAGTCACCCCATATAAATACATAGCATTATATTCCTATTTTATATATTTTTCTCCCTTGGTGCCCACTTATAAACCTATAAGTATAATATAACAAACTATATGTCTAACACTTGCATTGTGCCTTCAAGACTTCTATGTAAATTACCTCTTTACATGTCAAATTAGATAGTGTCTTGCTGCCTTTTTCTCACGCCTGTTTGCATGGTTGTCAGACTTCCCTCTGGGTCCTATACGCATTTAATCATTAATTACATGTAAAACGTCCCCATCCTTTTATAACAGTCTCTTTGTAAAAACTGCAATAGAAAAATCACAAAAAAAAAAAAAAACAAGTCTCTGTTCTAAAATGTGTCACAAAAATAACCAAGAACACCGTTAAAAATAAACATCAGTCGCTAGTTTGTAACATTTGAATGCCACAAAAATATGCAGAGCGCAGGTGCTACACATCCACGAATAGCACAAGATTTAAAGGATGTTACCACATTTTACTCTTATTTGAGCTGTTTCTCATAGGCATTAGCTGAATAAACATCAGACATGTTCACACAACATGCAATGAGAAAATGGATGATGTAAGATGAAGACGTACTTTTACTGGTATAATATGACACTGTTTGCCCAAGGCAACACTTGAACTTCAGTAAGACCAACAGAGAATGAATGCTTTGCTTCAAGCAACTTAATATAAGCAATAATCTGACTCTACGGGAAATATAATACCGCTACCATTATGATTAATGGTGACTCTCAGTAGGATGAAATCATTGCATCAACATGTAGAGAGGGTGAGAATGAGACAGACAGAAAGTGTGTACAGCGTGTGTGGGCGCAGCACTGACAGCAGTGATCTAGCTCTCACCAGTTGTCTCTGTTTGGGTGGCAGCGCTGGCGGAGGGAGGGTCTCGTCACTGCTGCTGAAGGAGTCGCTGAGACCGTACACTTCCTGAAAACGCTTCCTATTGCGCTGCTCGTAAATGCTTTCGCTCTGAGGCGTCTGGTAGAAAACGGAAGGCAGCGGCTCAGAATAGTCCTCCATAAACTGCATGTACTTCAGAACTGTGGGTAAACAGGGCAAAAAGTAAATAGGTTAAATCAAGACAGGCAGACAGGTGGTGAACACTAGCACATGCATAGAGAGGGTAAAGGTTATAAGAGACTGTGAGATGGTGTGAATTTAGCATTTTGTTTGGTTTATTTATGAAATTAAACAGAATTTGGTCATATTCCCATTTTGTGTGCAAATGAATACTTATCATTTTCAATATTCTGCTAACTAGAATGAATCTGTATGAAACAGCTGGCATATAAATGTATTAGTATAAAACTTCTAGAAATTGTTATTTGTAATATAATTATTATATAATTATATATAATAATATGGTACAGTTAAGTAAAAACAATTTATCTACATCTATTTATATTTATTGAATCTATATTTATTTTTTAAATCCGCATGCAGAGAGACAAAAGCATCTTTGCCTATATTTTTTAATTCATCCCTTCCCACAAATTGAACATGTCTGCAATGCTCTGACTTAATCAAATTTCAAAGAGAAAAACAGTTCAGCATCCTCTGTGTGGCCTCACATAAAGTCTTCTATCAAGCCACACAGCTCATGCGCAAATTACGACATGATTCAATCGTCCCTCCCTCCAAACAAGAGTCTTTCAGCAAGAGCTCATTTCCTGCCGGCTTGGGTGAGGCCTTGAACTGTATTCAGTCAGAGATTTCTCCAACAAAGGCATTATTCCATCTGACCTCACACTGAAGCTGACATCACTGTTTCCCAACCCCTACCCAACACTGAGGGGCTCTGCAGAGAAAAACTGGTGAAAAACAGGCTTCGCCATACTGCGTCATACCTCGCACACATTACACAAGGAATTAAGTGAACTATGCAAACAGCTTAGTCTGAAGACAAACAGAAAAGCCAGGGCTTGAACTACTTGTTTGGTCATAGTGCTCGAAGATTAAATGCTGCTTTTAAAGTCGGCATGAAATTAAAATTCACCCTATTTTCTAAATGCATGTTATTGATCTTATTGTGAATGATTCATTTTTTTTTTTTCAAACTAATCATTTTAACATGAATTGAATTCTCTCTGGTGGTGAGTGCCAGACTTCTACAATAATTTTGTTAAACCCCTTTAACTGCAAGTTTGCATTCAGATCCACCACCATTCAATCAACATCTGATGGATAGAACCAAGTCTCCCCGCCCTACATTTCTTCATTTTTTCAATAATCCACTTTACTTCGATGTATATCACAATATAGATGAAAAGATCTTAAAATTCTAATATTTAAATACTGGCAACTTTTAATTTTTTTACTTTTACTATTTATAGTTTTTTCACTGAGGGTAATTTGAAATTTTTGATGAACTATTCATTTTTTCCCAGCACCTTCAGAAAATCTAAAATATTTTCTTTTCTTTTTTTTTTTCCATAAACAAAACTTTCTATTTTTTGACATTTTTGCCTTTACTGGGACAGGACAATATAGAGATTTGACAGGAAGTAAAATGGGAGAGAGGAGGGGACGTGATTGGGAAGGAGAACTATAAAGTTTTACTAACTCTAATTCTTTGAGAATAGGGAAGTCCACAGCATAACTGTAAGAAACGTTGGAATCACTTTTAGAATGAACAGATGATGAACAATAAACCTTTATTTATCCTACTTTAAAGAGCTCGAGCATTTAAAGTGACAGACAACAAAACGGCAGCGCAGTTGCTTATAATAAACTGCTTAAAAAAAAACATTGACATTATCATGCATTGATGTGGACACTAATATAGTGATATAGTTCTTGTTGTGAATGGGTCTTAACTCGATTTTCCCAAAGGGCAACAGCGCTACATTGTCAGATCTACTAGACAAGTGTTTCTTACTCTGACTTGCTATCCTACAAACAACATTTGAATTTCTCATACTCACTATGGCGACTCTTCTTCTCTGGCAGGGGTGGAGGGCTCTGAGGGATCTGTGCGTTCTCAGCAGGGCCAAAGTGTCCCATAAATTCTCCAGGGTTTGAGGGTGGCATTGAGGGAAATAAGGGGAATGGTGGGGTCTGCATGTCCTCATCGGGAACATTATCATATTGAGAGTACAGTCGTTCCACCTGAGGCGGAGGGGGTCGCCGTTCCTTCTTCGGGAGAGCGGGCGGTATCGATTGAAGCTGAACAGGGGAGGAGGATGATTCATTGTGAGACTCGGGAAGTGGGCTCAGACAACCTCCTGTGTGTGCGGGAGGGATCTGGTCGATGCTAGACAGGTCCTGATGCAGGAAGTCATAGTCGGGGTCGTAGCTCTCCGCTGTGTCTGAGTAAAGCAGGGGGACAGAACAGAGAAGAGAAAACTCATCAATATATTTAAACCACTCTTGGGCCGTGTAGTCTGACAAGCTATCGTTTCAAAGTAGCTTTCTCAACAATGATTTAAACACTCACCTAGAGTCTCACAGCTGGTGTTACGAGAACACTGTCCGCTGTCCTGCTCCAGAGACGACAGCTGTTCATCTGACTTGCTCAATATGCCGATGCTGCCACATGGGGACAGTCGTGGCGATTCCCCTCCATAGGAGTGACTGCCTCCTGAAAAACGCCTCTGTAAGGCATCTGCCTCATATTCCTTTAGACGAAATTAAGAACAGTTAACCTCAAGAAACAATCAAACATTAAATATTTACTCACCTTAATGTTTCAAACTGGTATGACTTTTTCTCTTCGGTTTCAAAACCTTTTTAAAATAATGTCTTTGGACCCCATGACTTTCATTTCCTGGACAAAAACAGTTAAACTGTCCTTCCAAATTGCTTTTTGTGCTCCACAGATTATACTAGGATTAGTAAATAATGGTAGAATTAAAATTTTTCTTTTCAAAAGTCACCCTAGCTACTATACATACACCTTATATATACACGTGTGTGTATGTATATATACATATACATACATAATATATGTATATATGTATATATACTGTATAGCTAGTTTGGGACTGAATGTTGGTTGGTATTTACTGATAAACCATTGACTGATTTTATTATTTATTTTTTATCTATATAATGAATGTCAGTGAAGTGCAATGTTGTTTTGGACCAAAATGACTTTCATTTTATGGACACAACAGACATTAGGATGAGTAAATGATTTATTTTTGGATGAACTATCTGTTCCTATCTTTAAACGTCATCTTGGCTACTGAAAACTGAGTAACCTTTCAGTGCACTGAAATTAATTCTGAGAGGTTACTGAAGATCAGTTTTAGGGGAAGAAGTCTCGTGAGCTGTGACACTGTCATTTCAGGCCCACATTAGGCTCTTCAGTTGCAGATTGGAGCATCAAGGGAACACCAAAATCTCACCTGTCGACAGATACCAATAGGAAGACTTGATCCACTTGTGGTACGACTCATTGGCGCAACCACGGCAATCCTTGTGGGAGACGGTGCTGATTGACGCTTCTTTGGGGGAAGAGCCGGTGGACTGCAAAGGAAGAGTTTGTTTAGCCAATACTAGCATCCAAAGAGACGTCATATTGACAGGTAAATTAGTCTCATACAAGCTGTCAATCAAGAAACCAACAGACAAATTCTGTTAAGAAAATCTGCAACCAATCCTAATCGACCAGGAACATTTTTGCAAAGCGAAAGTGGAATCCAGCTCTGGAACCACAAACCACAACTTAATAAATCAGTCATTCAGTCAGTCTGGTTAGTTGCTCTGTCGCCCCAAAACAGCTGCTAACGGGTGAAGTCATACAGCAGAGCGACTAGCAGAAGAACTGACTCATAGTGAATGTGGAGTACGTCTGGCTGACATTTACAAATACCGATTAACTTTTCAATAACCAGTCAAAGCATACCAGGTCAGACAGAATTTCTTGAAGTCTTAAATTGTTTCACCAGACGAGAGGCTCGAGTGGAGATTAAATAAGGTTCTCACTATGAAGCGAAACTATAAAACACCTGGAGGATCTGTCGTAGTCCTAACACGGTCATTTATTTTAACAGTCTGACTGATGTAAACTCATTTTCGGCTGTGAGCCGAGAGACTGTTGGCCATTAAGGCATCTACATGCCATTTCAGTGAGCTAACTGTGCTTCACAGCGCATTTGGGATATTAGGGCTGCAACAACAGAGACAACAACAAATTTCATTATTAATCAGGGTGTTGCACTGCGCATGCAGAACTTTCATCAGAGATGTCATTTGCAGTTTTGAAAAAATTGCTTTAATTAAAAAAAGTGAGGAGCAGTGAAAAAAAAAAAGTGTATGATGCAAGTTGTCTGAAGCATGAGAGCATGCTGAATACATATAGTTTCATATGGTTGGGTTGTCACATCAAGCACTCTGACAGAGTGAGCAATGTGAACAATGCGGTTGAGAGGTTTTCACCACAACACAACTTAGACTTTACGGTAAAGGGCTATATTCTTATAATGTGAATATTTCCGATTTGAAAAGCAGCTCGTCCTAATAACAAGTGTGCAGTTAAATGTTGCTGTTCAGTGTTAAGTGTCAAATACTTGATAGACTGTGCAAATACTTGTTTCTTATTGAAAGAGAGTGCAGTCATTTTTAAAATGCTGGACATCATAACTTAGGTTTTAAATAATTGAAATGTACAATGCTGTACCTAGATCTAAATAGCATAAATCTAAATAATCACCTGCGCTTCTGCACATTTGCACCACCGCAGTATTTTCACAGTATCAGCAGAATTCAAGTAGTCAATACCACAGTAATTTCACAATACAACGTGCCAATTTCAATACAGCAATATTCAGTGGCAATGAAAATGCTAGGGAACATACTCAATCATTTATGTAAATTAAAATAGAATTAACAAATTAAAATCCTGGCATGTTGCATTCAAGGATTTCTCAACGAAGTAAGCACTGCTTCCAAATTTTCCATTAATTATTCAAGTAAACAATCAATAGCAGTGAGTAGTCATTTTCTTCTTATTAAAATTATAAACAATGAAGTTAATGAAAAAAGCAGTGTGAACATTCTGCTAAATGCCTGCTTTCTTGTTCCAAAGCAGAAAGAAGGTCACAGGGGTTTGGTGAGTAAATAATAACAGGATTACAAATTTTTCATTTTTGTGTGAATTAACCCTATTAGGAAACAAGATTAAATTATAGACCAAAAAAACTTGTTGCTGAGTGAACAAACCAGGTGGTAGGCTAAACTTGGCATCAAAATAATCTCAAACAAAAAGCTTATATTTCAGAGACAGACTTGTTGGAAGGCTGGAAACATGCCAAAAACATGGACATGCCAGCAAATAATTCAGAGTACAAAGCGAACTCTCTTTTATGCCAGCGGCACAACCTAATCCTCTCCTGTCTAGACTTGGAATCAGAATATCCCTTCTTGCTGTTTCTGTCTCTCTTTTTTGTCTCTTTCGGTCTTCAGTGGAGAGCTGACACTGCTAAGTTCATTTCTCAGAAAACAGCCCGTATGTCAATGACTCTCTGCTAGAGGAAGCCGAGCCTTCGCTGTTGCACCCTACAAAGACCTGAATTCTCAAGAATACCACTATTTATATCTCTCTTTCACACCTTTTCTTTTAGGCTTTCCACAAACCGAGATGGGTCTGTGCAATCATCTGTAGCTAAGACCAGCACTTAAAACATACACGACATGCTGCTGCAAACCACATCACACCTGTGATCTCTAAATGTTTACTGCATGTTATCCAGATAACATAGCACGATAAGATAACACAGCATACTACTTATTTCCTCTTGTAAACTGTACCACCTTACACTCACTTGTTTCACTGCATAAAGCTTGTAAGGCTAAATAAACAGCAATTTCCAGGAGCACAGTACACAACAGGGCCTGACATTTTCAGTAGTTTTTTATCCTTTTTCTATTGGGTTTGCCTTTTTCAGACCCCAAAATAGGATATATCTTAAAGCAGTTTGAGACACTTTTTTTTCAAATATATATATATATATATATATTAGTGCTGTCAATCGATTAAAAAAAATTAACTAATTAATCGCACATTTTTCTCAAATTAATCGCGATTAATCGCGATTAATTCCACCTAACATTAAAGTTTTTAAATATACTTTTATATTGCAATAATTTCGCATTCAATCTTCAAATGTACAATGTACAAACAACATAAAGACAGTATAGTTTTAATATTTCTTTAATGGCATCTTTTTTTATGATTGAAGGCCAGCATCACTGATATCAATACTACTGATGTCTCTATAAAATAGTTTTTTCCCCTGAATATTTAACCATTGACTGTAGCCAGTCAGCATTACAGTATAATTTAGATCTATAAATTTTAACATTTATTAGACTTAACTTCTAATTTAAGTGAACTTAAAACAATCATCACATGAACCTATTATAATAAATTACATATTTAGCTACTTGTGCCCTTCAGCAGAAATATACAGAAAATGAATACTTACCGAACACTAAATTCTAAATTAAATATAGATGAACCCCTTAAAGCTATAAAAGTTTTTGATTTCCTCTTTTTTTCTTTGGTTCTTGGATTAATAGGCATCATAGCAGCTGGTTATTAGCTTATTTGCCTGCTATAGCTTTAAAAGCTGCTGCTGCTGAACGTGACGAGGATCTGACATGCGTCTTATTTTCTCACAAATCTCTTTACCTTTTCTGACCCACTTCAAGTCTTAAAAGTCTCTACTAATGAGCGGACGAGTTGAATCGGGTGTTGTAGATGAGGGAGATAGTGCTGGGGTGCCTCAGGACAGTTTTTAAAACCATTTCAGAGACATGTTCTTAAATGTGACGCATATATGACATTGCATGCATGCACGCAGTTTTAAGGCAGCTTTAATCGCCTTTTTGGTAACTTCATGCCTTAACTGACGGGATAATCTAGGACACTACATGCACGTAGTTTCTTTCGCTGTTTGATATGAAATGATACAGGCTACAGCTACGTCGGCACCTTTGTGCGTGTATTTAGAAGAGCGCGCACCACGAGCAGTATCTTTTCCACGCCGCTTGACTCGTGCCTGGCTGAGGCAAGTCAGAGCGCGTCTGAAACGTATCCCATTTGATGTGGTCATAAAGACGTTCTGCATCTAACAAACGCAATCCTTTTCAAGAAAAAAGAGACAGAGGCAGCAGTTGCGAATGGGGTGGCCAACCCTAGCCCCGCCCCTGCGTTAACTGCGTTAAATATTTTTAACGCGTTAATCAGAAAAAATTAATTGCATGCGTTAACGCGCTAATTTTGACACCACTAATATATATATATATATATATATATATATATATATATATATATATATATAAAACGATACGCGTATTCGTATTGAACCGTTCGGTACGCATTACAAATCGAACGATTCGTTGGACTAATCCTATTATGTTTGGAAAATAAAAGAGCTTAAAGTGTATGAAACAATGTTCTCAGTGCCACTGCGCTCAACAAGGCAGCCTAAACGACGTAACAGGCAACGTGCTGTCTGCCCAGTGATAACCTTGATGATCTTGTATTGACGATAGCCAGAGATATTGTCAAAAACATCAATTATTGGCAATATTAAGAGTATTTGGCATTTCCAATTTCCTTATTTTTATTAGACCTATTATTATTATGAAGTTACTTTTATTATTAAATTAAAATTACAATTAATTTGCCCCGCAATAATTACCACAAAACTGACAGATGCGAGGATAAGATTAGGCTATTTACTCATCAATTAAAATGTTAAAAAAGGTCTTTTAAAACAGGTCTATTAGGCTATAAAATAAATTATAGTCCTATACTTAAAATATTAACACTGCAGTCATCAATAAAAATCAATGAAATAAAAAGCTTTTATTTCAAGCACCGACTTTCAAAAACAACCGGTTTAACACGAAATACGTTTCTTCATATATTTTTTTTCACTATGTACGGGCCACAAGAGAAATATTAAGGGAATAAATGAAAACAGCTATAGACCTATATTGTTATCAGCATATGTTGAAGAAGATTCGTCTCTCGTCGTCTCTGAGAGAATAAGCGGCGTCAGATGCCGAAAACTCCATCATTACTCCATCATTCCGTTTTTACTTTCACTTTCTGCGTAGTGAATTGACTGAGATTAGGATGTTCACCGGCATAAATATGCACGTGCTTGTGTGATATCCATTGGCTTAACTTCATGGTTTAAAACAGAAATATTTCCAACATTGCGCCGTAACCAATTACCCCGCCGAAACATGTATGTGTTGAAATGGCTAATAATAAAATGTGACATTCTGTAGTTTTGTCTCATATTCATCTTTTAATCATATTTGCAAATGTCTTGACACCACAGCCAACAGAGCAATTATGTCTTTACTGTTTCAATACTTATGGAGGGCACTATGTATATATATATATATATATATATATATATATATATGTGTGTGTGTGTGTGTCTGTCTGTCTGTCTATATATATATATATATATATATATATATATATATATTATACACACACATACACACAGCTCTGTGATAGACAGTTAATAATTATAATATTGACTAACAGTTTGAATTAGCTTTTATTTTTTATTTTAAAGTTTTAGTAATTTTTTTAATGTGGTTTGTCATTTTCATTAGTTTTTTATTTTTACCTTTTTTTGTAATTTTATTCAACTTATTTTATTTCAGCTAAGCAACATGTCATTTTTGTTTTCTAATATTTACAATGTATTTCTGTTTTATTTCAATTAACAAAAACTTTTAATGATTTAATTTTTTTAATCATTTTATTGTTAGCTAAACATAACTACACTGACCCAAAGTATTCATGTCATCTTGCAGTAATTTAGGCAGCAGCTTTCCAGTTCACTGCTCTATGAGACATCAACCTTATTCTGTATCTTGGGAATATATGCGAGATGAGACGCAGGCCTTTGTGTACAGTGATATCCTCTTCGACTACAAACTGAATTGGTCACAGTGGGACTTACCGCTCTCTTGGAGCGTGCCGCTCTGGAATGAATTCTGGTGATGACACTATTGTGCAGGCCACAAAACCATTTAGGGGCAATTTATCCTCACACACATTAAAGGAATGAAGTGCTCGGGGTTTGCGAGGGCGCTCTGTGAACTTTCAAATCATATGATACAGAAAAAGAAAGAAAGAGTCCAACAAGTGAGTTTAATGGAGTTTTGTCAGGATTGACTCATGTGGATATAAGCTTTGAAAGTTTGGGTGTGCCTTAAGTGTTTAGGCTAGCGAAACATCATTCTGAAAAAAACAGTCTACAGTTCTGAAAGTTGTGAAAATTATATGATCTATGGGTTTCAGTTTACATCTTATGCGTAAACATGATTTTCTAATTATTAGCTAGAACCAGCTGGTTTAAGTCTGATTTGAGTCATTGTTTATATTTTAGGACCGATTTCCTGGAAAAAAAGATTGTAAATGTACATTTAAATCTGTTACTGGTAATCTGACCTCTAACAAAAAAAAAAAAAAAGACAACATCAGATTCAACGGTTACTGAAAGTAAATGCATTTAAAATTGCGCAGGACTGGAATTACCCAGGACGATGGAAGTCTTATCTGTCTTATCTCACAGTAACTGATGTGACTGCTAATCTAAACAGGTTAAATTGCCCATGAGAGCCAACTTCCTGAAACACTGTCTAAGAAAACGCACCGCTCTGCTAATAAAAACACGGCAAACTAATAAGGTGTGCATGTGCTTTCAGAGGACATGATCTTTCCATCTGATTCTTGATCCTCACGCAGTGGGAAGTGCAGTCTACTAATTCATATCCTCTTTTTTTGCATATCCTCTTCTGAAACAAAGTAGTCGACCACAAACTCTGAACTGAGTTTTATTTCCCCCTCTTTCACGCTTTCAAGAACCGTCCTCAACCTCTGGCCACATCTTAACCTAAAGTTTCCACCACCAAGATGAGCTACAACCAAACACAGAGTCTGGGTTTAAAACATCAATGCATGAAAGCTTCATTAAAACGGTCTGTTAAATGAAAACTTGTTTTTAGACAAGAATTTGTACTGCTTTTTGCATTGATTTTGACTGATCCTTTGTGTTTTATCACTCTCAATCAGATTTGTGCAACACTGCATTTCACAACAGCTCTAAACTATATTTAAATGATAAAATGGCAAAGTAACAAAGAAAACTGAAGATAAAAATGTTGTCAGCATGACCTGATAAACTTGAAAAGCGTAAAGAAACTTCTCTTTTCAGTTTCTGACTCTTTTGTTACTAAAATAATGCAAACACCTCTACCAGCTAAAAGAAGAACAGTTCAAGAGAGATATCTGAAAGCAGAAGACACTGGCCAACATCCTCCTACGCAAACCAGCATCTACATCGCAGGGCTATTTAGATGAACATCTGAACTTCTGACAAGAAGTTACCCACAAGTGATTCAAATTTCTCTGAACCCTCAGAGAAAGGAAGTGACAATGCTGGCAACCTCACAGAGTAGTTAACAGACATTTAGCTTTATTCATAAAAAGTCACACATATACACTGACTAAGTGCAGGAGAGTAAAACTTAAAACTTGCACTGAACAGTTTCCGCACCACTCTCTCTAATCTAGCCTGACATGAAACAAATGATTTAAAACTTATTAAAAGACTAGAGAAAATTTGCTGAAAATGGCTCATCCAAAGGCCATCCAAGATATACATGACTTTGTTTTATCATTGGAACAGCTCTGGAAAAATTTAGCATTAGATCACTTGCTCACCAACGGATCCACTGCGTGAATGGGTGCCGCCAGAATGAGAGCCCAAACAGCTTTATTTAAATTACAGCTTTAAAATTTTGTTACAAGTATTCCCCTTGCACAAAAAACATAAACACATAAAAAACCCACACATAAACTGCAGATATATTAATTAATGATAAGATGATGCAATGGCATTATGCATTCATTTCAATGCATCTCAGAGTATATTGTGCATGATATATACATAACATAACATCCAAATCTTTTGTTTATCTGTCTGAAGCTCTGAGTGAACTGTTAATCTACAGTAAATGACTCAAACTTCTCTAAAACCTCAGAGAAAGGAAGTGACAGTAGTTGTTACTTGTCAGTGTAACTTCTTTCATCAAGTCACAAAAACATGAGTAGAAATCTTCAAGTTAACAGGTAAAGAGTATATCTCTATATAGCTGTACATATTTACATTTGTATAACGTTACCCCTTATAGATTCGACTGTACATAACTAACTATCTATCTATATATCATTTGTAACAAGTATTTAAACTATACTAGCACTTATACAACATATATAAGGAAATGTGTCATATAAACCGTTCAGATTATTAATTTTAATGATAATGAGTACGTTTAAATACACATAATAGTACATTTTATGGACAACAGACCATTACAACACACCAAAACACGGCCAGAAAGGGCCAGACAGCAGCACAAAAACAACTGTAACACAAACTCTATAGATAACTGGTGCCACATAACGCAAACTATATATTAAAATAAACAGCATACAGGAGAAAATAGATGAAAACGAGAAGTCTGACAGCTAGCTAAAGTCAACAACAGCGCTATAAGCAGCGCCGTCCACACCCAAATATAGCTGTCTGAGACAAACTCATGTAACGACATTAATACCAAATTCTCTTATATATGTATTTAAAGACCCGAATATATCATCTATGGCATTCATATGTCGCGTTTGGTTATAAAAAATAAGATAAAGATAAGATGCTTTGATCCTGTCAGTGGCCTTGAACCCTCGTCTGACGCTAATGCTAACGCGGCTAACTGAAGTTCATCTTCACATTATTAATAAATGTAAACAAATGCAAACACTTACCTTGCTTACTGTCTATTTTTCCAGACATTTTGGTGACAGTAAGTGAGCTGGTCACGATTAACAATCGAAAGATGTTAGTTTCTCGCCGTTATTCCAGCATCTTAAGAAGACAGACCGGTCGGTGTGGTCCTGGTCTGTGTGTGTGTCTGTGTGTGTTTGGCTCTGCCTCCTCCATCCACACACACGCACACACACGCACACACACGCACACACACACACGCACGCACGCACGCACGCACGCACGCACACACACACGCACGCACACTCCCTCAGACACAGAGACAGGCCAGCAGTAGATGATGATGGTGGTGGTGAGTGGAAGTGTGTGATTTCTGCAGTACTGTCGCCCCCATACGGCGAAATAACACATTGACAATGTAAGCAAAAGTGGAAAGTATATTATATTATACTATATTATATTATATTATATTATATTATATATTTTAATATAATGTAAAAATATAAATTCCTGGAAAAATGTCAACATTTTTGATATTGCTGGGCTTCAGAAGCATCATGCAGTATCATTATACAGCAATGTAAAACAATCCAAGCTGAAATGGAAAGTTATATATTATGTTATATTATATTATATTATATTATATTATATTATATTATATTATTTTGTGGGAATTTATATATAATATAATATAATAAAATAAATGTATTAATATAACAATTTTGTGAAATAAGTGACTGAAACAAAGGTTTAGTTTTTGTCAGACATTTATATTTATGAATATTATATTAAATAATTTTATATTATATTATATTATATTACATTACATTATATTATATTATATTATATAACTTTCCATTTCTGCTTGCGTTGTTTTACATTGCTGTTATGCTGTATAATGATACTGTGTGACACTTGTGAAGCCCAGCAATATAAAAAATGTTCATATTTTTCCAGGAATTTATATTACATTATATAAAAAAAAATATACAAATGTAACAAATGTAAAATATAGTATAATATAATAATTATGTGGAAAATATAACTGACTTTAAAAATCATGAAATCATGTTTTTGTATTACTGGGCTTTAGAAAGGTATAACAACCACTGATATTTACAAATAAACTGATACATTTGTATGCATTATCATTGTGAGCATATTAAGGCAATGCCTTTCACAGTAAACAAGCGAAGATGAAATGCCAGAAGACAATATTGTTAGAGGTTGCTCTTTTATAGCACAAGAGACTTGAGGGACGTGTTCTTGATGTTATTTTGTTGCTCATAAAACTCCTCAAATTGTAGACATAAATAAGTCAATTGTTGTCATGCAGACCAGTCAGAATACAGAGCTGTAAAAACTGACAAATCTGAAATGTTTTTGACTTCTCTTCTGAAACTCTTGAGAACTCCTGTGAAATTATTTCTTTTACTGTTTCTCCCATTATTATTATTATTATTATTATCATCATCATTATCATTATTATTATTATTGTTGTTGTTTCCCCCATTATTATTATTATTATTATTATTATCATTATCATTATTATTGTTGTTGTTTCCCCCATTATTATTATTATTATTATTATTATTAATTAATTAATTAATTAATTAATTAATTAATTTCTAAGGCAAAAAGTTTGAGAAGCAGAGACTTAAGCAAAAGTCTCCATTTGATCTCCCTCCTAATCTAATTTCTGTCTAATAAACCAGCTGAGGTATTAGAAGATATAATTCCTGATAACTGTTTGATAATTGTTGTAAGAATGTCAAATGTGAATCAATAAAACTGATAAAAAAATTTTTTAAAAAAATCAACAGAACCAGATTTGAGTTGTAGCTTCAGTCTGTGTCCAGCAGAGGACGCACCTTCACCACGTCTGAGCTCTCTTCAATCATGACATCATCAGCATCATAATATATTGTGTGCACAGAACATGAAGTAATATTGAATGCAAAATTATGGAAGGGTTTGAGATGTCAGTTTCTACATTCTGGTGTCCTTTAATCTGATATATATACACGAAACAAAAAAACAAAAGAATTTATCGATGTCATACCTGTAATCAAATGAGGCACTAAACCAGTTGTTTTAATTTGTCTCTGTATATTGTGTGTAGTTATCTTTCTTTCATGTTTAGGGATGTAGGGATGATCTGAAATATCAAATTAAACTTTTGTGGTTTTTAGTCCAAGCATGTTAGCTCTCAGGTCATCGTTATGCAAATATATTGCTAATAGCTGTCTAAATTAATTGTAAGCATGACTGACCCATATGTTCTCTGGCGCGTGACTTACTAACAAAAATGTTAAATATGTTAAATATGTACAGTTTAACCCCAAATAAGAACTTTAACACTTTAAAATAGTAGCCTGCCTCACAGATCTCCATGATTATTTTTTTACGATTCAATTTGGAGTCTTTTTTTGGAAGAAATTAACACTTTTATTTAGCAAAGATGCATTAAATTGATCAAAAGTGACAGTAAAGACTTTTACATTGTTTAAAAAAAAAAATATATATTAAAATTAATATCTCAAATAAATGCAAAAAATGCAGCTTTAACAGCGCTATAAGAAATGTTTCTTAAGCACCAACTCAACGTATTGATTTCTGAAGGATCACGTGACACTGAAGACTGGAGTAATGATGCCAATAATTCAGCTTTGTCATCATAAGAAAATTGGTGTGTGTGTATATATATATATATATATATATATATATATATATACACACACATACATACATGAAGAGTTTATTTGCAAAATCAGATAACTCTGATAATTTTAAAAAAACGTTTTCTTTTTATTATGTTATCATGTTTTTATTGTGTTTTGTTGTGTTAGTTAGCTGTATTTTTTAGTTATTTTTTTAATCTAATCCAAATAACCCAACTGCAGTTTGATTGAGATTAATTGGAATGCACAATAAAAAAAAAAAAAACATGATTTTTGAAAATTGTTAAAACGGAATTATCTGTTTTGCAAATGAACTCTTCATATATTGCAATAGAAATCAGTCATTTTAAATTGTAATAACATTTCACAATATAATTGTTTAACTGTGTTTTTAAACAAATAAATGCAGCCTTGGTGAGCATTTCAAAAAATGTTAACAAAATTCATACCGACCCCAAACTTTTTGAATGGTAGTTTATATTTCATTATTCTATCTTTGAATCTGACACTTCTCAGTTCTTGGCCTCATGGGACAGAATAGTGTTCATTGATTGCACACTGAAGAATCTCAGTGAGCGTTTTTGCATATTATATAGGACGTATGCGTACTATTTCAGTAAAAAATACATCAAGGAAATGATATTCATTAGTCTCAACCATAATGCTCACTCAGTCATATCATCTCATTTGTGGGCACATGGGTACAGAATACAGCTGTCTATACAGATAAGTGAATATGTACACTCCCTTTTTGCTTAAAGCTCAGAGTTCAGTAACTTTGCATCTGCCAGGAAAGAGCTTTAAACGTGAATTGCTATTATAACTTGTAAGTTGTTTTTGAAAAGCACTGCTTGTGGTTTAATGAGCCACTGTCCTCTGCTCCACTTTGAAAGACAGATAAGACGTTGATACTCAAAGGTTGCCTGTGCTTCCACTGCAGTGGGAATATGTCTGTCAAAGCAAATAGACAGCTGGCCTGTACCTCTCATCCATCAAGCGCTGCCACGTCCACTTTGCACATCTTGATAACGGGGGAATTAACAGCAAGCCCAGAGATCAATGCATTATTTAAGAGGCGGCATGCTGATTGGTGATGAAAATGAATGAAGAGCCCGTTCTCTCTGCTCCCGTTTTCTACGGCGTCCCTCAGGTACCTTCTCGTAAATCCTGGAGAGAATGTAAAAACACCCTTTCGGATGAAGAAATTCCAGTGCGTTTTTAATTAATGCAGTTTTTGACGCATGATCAGTAAGCTACCCATGAGAAGGAGATCTTAAATATCTTAAAACACGGTTTATGCAAGTATTATGAAGGTAAATTTAAGACTTTTAGGACCTTTTTTAAACCAAAAAAAGGGAACAAATTAAAGGGAACACAATACGTTCTCTAAAAATGCAGATGTTGAAACAGAACACGAGTTAAGAGCAAATTTTGAAAATACAACTTCCAACAAATTTCCATTTCCATTAAAACAAAAAAGTAGCTTAATTAAAATATGGAAATAACTTTTACTGTACCTTCTGATCACACCGCACAGCAGTAATGTTCTTCCTCTGTATTTTTATCTTGTTTTTTTGGATTAAAAAAAATTCTTAAATTAAGATAGATGCCAAAATTACGTGAGAAGTCTTGATTTATGAAAAGTGTATGTATGTGATTTCATTTTTTATTACTTAAGTGAATTTATGATTTAAAAAAATCAAATATCTCCCAATAGGCTCAGAAAAAGAGAAAACAAATTTTCATATCCCATTGACAGATATGTGACCCTGGACTACAAAACCAGTCTTAAACGTCAATTTTTCGAAATTGAGATTTATACATCATCTGAAAGCCGAATAAATAAGCTTTCCATTGTTTCCACCGTGTTTTAAGCATAAATTCATTTTCTCAAAAAAAAAAACAAGACTTCAGATGTTAATTTTGCATTTGTACTGTAAGACAAAAATAGTGATAAAGATATTCAATATTTCTGTACCTTTCTTCTGCTGAACACAAAAGAAGATATTTTGAATATTTTTAAAATTGGGGTTACCTGTTTCTGATCCCCACTGACTTCCATTATATTTTTCATACTATGGAAGTCAATGGGGACCAACAACTGTTTGGTTACCCACATTCTTCAAAATATGTTATTTCATGTTCAACAGAAGGAAAAAACTCATACAGCCTTGAAACAACTTGAAGTTGAATAAATGATGACAGAATTTAGATTTTTGGGTGAGCTATCCCTTCAAGGCCTTAATCTGTGGAAGTGCAAATTAAAAAGACTTTTTAAAACTAGCGGAAACCCTTTAAAATCAGTTTGCATGTCAGACTGTGTTTGTCAACCACATCTAAATATATACATCTACAACAGCTTTCAGATGCACACTGCTGAAATGAACCAAAATGACCTTTACCTCCCATCAGAACACTTCAGATGTCCTTTGTCCTGGGTTAATATCAGGACACACGCCGTCCTTCCTGTCACTTTGTCGAGAGCGGTGTGCATCGAACAGCACGTCTTCTTTGACCTTAAGGAATGACCTTACGGTGATTGTCCTAAATGGGCTTTTCCCATGAGGGGCTGGAGAGATGAAAGGCTGTGTTCTTAAAGAGAGATTAAACAGGATTTGATAGGCAGAGCAGAACAGTTCTCCTTTAGTATCTCTGGGAAAGACAGAGAGCAGGGAAACGGATCCACGGGGCAGCTCATTTACAGAGAAGCACGCAGAGTAAGAATGCAGGTCTAGGCTGGTCCTGCTTTAGCTTTTTGGATACTGATAATAATGACGACCCCCAAAGAGGTACATCTAGATATAGTTCTAGTCACCAAGTCTTTTGTTTCTCACCACTGCAAACATGTTTACCTGGCTGACTTATATAACACTTACCTGGTCTTATTGTTATATTAAATTATGGAAGCACTTTGTAAAACTGATTGATATGTGCTGCTTTTCTCTTTCTGAATTACTGCATGTCTAAAAGTGAACGTTCGTTGTCATTTCAAGTACACAGTTAGAAACCATTAGAATCAGAATCAGAATGAGCTTTAATGCTAAGTATGCTTTCACATACAAGGAGTTGTCTTAGTGACAGAATCTTCTAGTGCTTCTACTTTCCTTTTTTCCTAAACTAAGACACATTTCAGAATTTCTTGGTTTTGTTCTGCTTTTTGTCAATGCAACATATTCAGTTTATTATATTAGTTGCTTTATTACTAGTATCCTAAAAATGGAGCAAATATTTATATTTTAGTTTCAGATTTTGTATTAATATTTATATATATATTTTAGTATGTTTAATTTCACATCATAAATATTTTTTAAATGTTAATATTTTTTATATTTATATCAAGTAGAGATAGTCAAGTAGAGGTAATGACATAAAGATAGTGCAGATATTTAATTTTAGTTTCATATTTTGTTGTTTATATTTGTGTAAAGTAGAGGTTGTGATAAAAATAGTGCAGATATTAATATTTTAGTTTCATATTTCCACAAAATCTATACAGCTAGTTGGATTTAGAATAATGCAAAAACTTCAGCTTGGCTGAAGTCATGTGATGTAAATATCACAAACTTATGCACTAGCCTTGCTAATACTGTATTACTTTCAGGTATTTACTCGTAGTGTTAAATGCTACCTAATGTTTCTTTGATGGCATCATTTAGCTGATTGTGTTTTACAAAAAAACAGAGCTAAAAATGACAAGAATAGACACATGGACAGGGATTCAATCCAAACACCCACAATCCCACATTTCATCTCCTGAAGTTTAAAATCACAGTCGGAGACGGTGTGGGCGGCTGCTTTCAGATCATAACGACATTCCAATGTATGTGAGGCCAAGAGGTAATTTTTCTTTGTTGGAAAATGCTTGTTTAGCGTGAATTCCTTGTACACTGCGAAATCAAACCCCGCAACGACAAACTTAAGATTAAATAATATAAGAAAAAATAAAAGGTGTGGGGTGTGAGTGGGACAGCTTGAAAGATATTCAAATACATTTCCCATCAAAAAGAATTTGTAATTACTCCCCCTCATCGGAATGCCGTCTCTGCAGGGCTGGTTTCACTCCTTGCTCACTGTTCAGTATGGATATGATGGAGCACATGTTGTAATCATAGTGCAGAGGAACACTGAAAAATTTTCACCTTTAAAAAGTAAGATTATGAGGCAGTGCTTTTGGTCGAGTGGGCACAGTTTGTACACTAACACAACTCACATTCTGTGGAAAAACTCTCTATAGTGCTTTTTGTTGTGTCCTTTCCATCATACAATGTAAAAATTACTTTTCAAAGATGATCAGAAAACATTTGAAAAGAAAATGCTATATCAGTCTTTCTATTTTAAAATTAGGTGTTTAATTCAACGTGGTATATGCTGTTTCCTTGTAATTAATTGAGAAATTTACTTGCAATTTCTGGGTAAAAAAATTTTCTACACCTTTTTTTTTTTTTTTTTTACCAATTTACGCTTCAAAACTAGTGTGTTCGTCTACTTTTATTTTTTAATGTCATAATATTTTTTAAATCATAAAATACATGATATTATGTGCTTTAAAGAGATAATCCACACACACACACAAAAAATTGTCACCATTAACCATCATGTTGTTCTAAACCTGTAAACAATAGAAGTCCATGCGAACTGATTGGTAAACTAGCTAGTGAAAGGAAAATGTCCAAGATGATACTTTAAGTGCTGGTGAACAACAAAAGAATCACGGTTGATTTTTTTCACATTAGTGCTTTCAATCAGCGCATGACTCATTTCCAAACAGCTGCAAAATAAGAAACACACTGTTTCTGGCTGTCATAACAGGTGACACATGGAGGTCATCGCTGTCAGCGTGGCTCTTTTATGGAGGAAAACTCTTGACTCAGCACAACTTCCTAAACGGCCCCGTTTCCTCCTTTTCTTGACAGCCGGGCAGCGTTTAAGGGATATAGATTAGTCTGTAATGGGATGTGACTGCCTCTCTCACACTCTTTAACAAATGTATGATTACATTCAATAGTGCTCTGCAATTTCATTCTGTTTCTTCAGAGGAAGAGAGACATATGGGAAACAGTTGCCTGCCAGTGAACGGTCACCACCAGGCTGATTTTATTTGTGATCTTTCTCTTAGATTAATTCATAGCTTTTCCTCTCCCGCCTGTCAGGTCAGGGATTAGTTCTTGTTTTGTGTGCGTGTGGGTTCTTGCATTTGTCTTCTTTTCCTTTTCAAGGAAATGTGCTTTCAGCCACAAGAGCTCTGTGGAAAATGGAGTGGGTTACATCATTTTTCTGAGAGTTTTTAAAACAAGGATTAATGTTTCACCTAGAATCGATCAACATGTCTTATGAGGTTGAATGGAAGTACAGATTGATGTTTTACAAAAAGAAAAGAAAAAAGAATGATGAGGAACTCAAAGGACGTGAAACTGGGAAAATGAATTGTAAACTACAGCCTGGAGGTCAAAAGAAAGTTACAAGTCACAAACAGAGGTTAAATGCTTCCTTCAAGTCTTGTCAATGAGTCAGGAAAAGCAGATGGACACCAGTATAGTCATAATTAGCAGTGGGATTATCTTTAGGCCTATTTTTCTGAATTAGGGGTGCGTAAATGAAAAATTGTTGTGAAAGAAAAGTGATATTGATATTTAAAAGACTTCAAATGTGAATATGCAATTTAGTTTATATGCATTTTGATGAAGAATAGCAACAAAGATTGTCAAACAATATAACTCACTTAGCCATCTTATGTGGCAACACTCTTGCGTGACAACACTACATATTCCACAATTCTCCGCAGGCACAAAAGAATGAAAAATATTCAGATAAAGCATTAGTTGCACACATAATGCAGTAGCACACAAGAAATTTGCTTCTAAGCAATTGCAATATTGTTTCACAGCAAACATTTGTGCAATGCTGAATCAAACCTTGAAGTAGCAGATTAGCTTACACTTTTTACATTTTTGTGGGGCAGTCATGGCCTAATGGATAGCGAGTCGGACTTATAACCCAAAGGTCGCAGGTTCGAGTCTCAGGTCCGGCAGGGATGGTTGGGGGGAGTGAATGACCAGTGCTCTCTCCACCTTCAATACCACAATTGAGGTGAGACCCTTGAGCAAGGCACCGAACCCCCAACTGCTCCCCGGGCGCTGCAGCATTGGCTGCCCACTATTCTGGGTGTGTGCTCACTGCTCTTGGATGGGTTAAATGCAAAGCACAAATTCCGAGTATGGGTCACCATACTTGGCATATCACTTGGCCACATGTCACTTCTTTACTCTTTGCCCTTCATTTTATTGCACTATAGTGCTTTGAAACCTACAGCCCTTTTATTTAGACCAAAATCACTTGAACCAATTGGTCAATAATAGCTAATTGTGGTAGATACTTTACATCTAGTTCAAAAGAGCATCACAGCATCCAACAACAAAAATATGTTTTAAGAATGTTTTGCTAATGTTCACATTAAGTTATGAAAAGTCATTTCTAAATGTTCTTTGGACATTAAAAAAATATCTGTTTTTGAATGTTTTAAAAGTGTTTTTGTTGGTTATACAAACATTAAGGGAACATTCCATTTTATATTTTTTGCAAGTATTATGGGAACCTTAAAATGTTAAACATTGGAAAATGTTTAAAAAATGTTGGACGAATGTCCAACTGAAATGTTTCCAAACAAGGGTCCATAAACAATATATAAATAACATGTTTGTGCTAGAGATTTGAGATCATTTTTAGCTAAACGTTTTTGTGCTAACCTTTTGAAGAACTTTATTAAAGATGAGAGAACTTTGAACGAACGTTATATTAATGTTACTTAAAGACTATTTGTTCTTTGCGGGAATCTTGTCCCTCCCCTTAAATTGTGAGAATCATGCCAGAACCTTAGCCAGAACATTCCCTGTTAGCTGTGATATAGCTGTGAATTATATTTAAGCAAACAACAATATATTAACAATATATACAATATTTAGCAACTTGAATGAAAATCTTGAATAAAATCATAAAATGTATGATGCTATATGTGCTTTAAAGAGACAATAATCCACCCGAAAATCCAAACATAAAATAAGATATTTTGAAGAATGTCTATAGCCAGACAGTTTTGGTTCCCATTGACTTCCATTGTATTTTTGTCCAGACAATGCAAGTCAATGGGAACCGAAAGGCAAATATTCTTCAAAATAATTTCTTTTGTGTCCACAGAAGAAAGAATGTCATTCAAAATGACACGAGGGTAGATAAATGATGACCGAATTTTCATCCCTTTAAAAGCAGTCTATCAAATTATTCAAAACTGCATGCGGGAGACCTCTATTAGAATAAGAATACTAATGTAGTTTCCATTTATGTTTCTTTGTCTTTGTAAAATGAGACAGACACCACTTGAAATCCTTCCTTCAAGCAACGGGATCAGTATGGAGGAAAGTAACAAACTGAGTTAAAACCCGGGGCAAGAAGTCTTGCAGTTTCTCACGGCACTGCTGCCGTCCGGCGCTCTGTGTGCTTGCCAGCTACAGCAAACATCGATTGGCTGATTAAGCACAAATTGATTAGCAGGCTCTCATTAGCATCCCATTAGCAATGACCTATACCTAGCAAGACACACCACACTCTGACTCAAATGGATTAACAAGCACAACAATCCTGCCACAGACAGAAAATCTCTGAACACTTCTCTAAAAGCCAGAAATCGATGGAATTCACATTATTAACCCCCGACGGACATAAAACAGCACTCTAATGGCGTATCATGGGCGCAAAGCCCCATTTTAATATTTGCATTTATTTACATTAACAATAGGCTGGCCAACCTCTATGTCCTTGAATCAGTCCAAACACACCGCATGACTGCTATTTCAATATTGCAATCCTTCCCATCAACAAACAACGAGACATTTATTTTCAGCAGAAGGACAAGAGCAGTGTACCGAGAGCATGCATTGCTTTTGAATAGATAGGCCTCAGGACTTTAATTTGAATATATATAATAAAACAAATATTCAGAAGAACAACAAGACAAGGCTGATATTTTCATTCGCTGGGAAATGATATGCTCTAATATGCAGACGGATGACAGGTCACGCAGTCGCCAGTTGCTAATGTTATTATCTGTGGACATCTTAAAGAGATCCATCCTCCCAACAGAAACATATACTCTTCAAAAACCCAGCAAATAGCTTGTTTTCTGTTCTGTGTTGATGATTTCTTATGTTCTAAGTCCTTGAATAGGGTCAAAAAGTTGTTTTTTTAATTAGTTTGTTCTTAAGACAAAACAAACTTAGTAGCTCGAAAGCTTCCCATAAAGTAAAGTCTTGTCATATAATATGACATTTAGCTTTATTGATCCAATAATCCACGCATTTCAATTAATCTTGTTGTGGTTGATTGATTTTTCAAACTTAATTTGCCTCATGTAACTGTAAACACATTTTCCTTGAAATTTTTTATAATTCTAAAAAATATATTTAAATATAAAATATCCATACTGAATAGGCTTTAGTTTACATCCCAGTTGTGACTGTGCTACAAGCTATTGTTAGTCAGAGGAAGGTGGTATTTGCAATTTAGGGGGAGGGACTTTCTCATTCTAGAAAGCACTTGATTGGCCAAATATTTGCAATGCCTCTGAGTGCAGGATGAGTCATCGATAATTTTGCTTTGTTTTCTGGGAAATTGCTACTTTTATCTCAATTAAAAGTTTATTTTTTGGAGAGCGCTAGGATACTGATGGCCTCAAAGCTAAAAGTCACAAAAGTCAAATTCAGATATCATCTTTAAAGTTACACTATGGACTTTTTCTCATGTCATTTTCTATTAATTACTAGCCAGTACTTGAAAAATTGTGACTCTTGGCATAGCTAGTCAGTTTTTTTTTCAAACCATACAATTCATTAACGCAGAAGAAAGGTTCCTCCACAAGTAATTTGCAGTTTTGTGTTTCAACCACAGATGTCGACAGAGAGCCAACAATTCTGTAGTGCTTGGTCATTTTTAGTTGAGAACAAAGTCTCTGTTTTTTGTGCATTTTGGTAATGCTGCTACCAATGATATATATAAAAAAACTAATTATCTGACTCATTTGCTGAGCATTTTTTGTCTCTTCTCTACTGTGCAATTTAAAATAAAAGCTGAAGTACTGTATATAATGTAAATGTTTATCTATTGTCTGAAATGATTTATGAGCCATCATTTTAACATCATGTGAGTTGTATTTTACATTGCACAATATCATGCATACAAAACCTAAAACCTTCTAAAAAAAAAAAAAAAAATCATATAGTCCCATATTCTGACAGAACTAGTTTTC
This sequence comes from Tor tambroides, assembly GCA_021397915.2. Lineage (NCBI taxonomy): Eukaryota > Metazoa > Chordata > Actinopteri > Cypriniformes > Cyprinidae > Tor > Tor tambroides. Next base: position 86,255 of record JAFVLL020032089.1, on the reverse strand, counting down.
CTGTTCCAATCTGTCATGTCTGTTTTTCTCACACATCATCTGTAAAAAATCCCAGAACAAATTACTTACAGTTTGTCATCAAAGGAAATGAATAATCCTGTCTAAATATGAATGTCTGTGATTTCTGATCCCAACGGTTTTCGACATTGCACTTTTCAATATGTACAGCATTTGATAAAAAAGTAATATAATATAAATATAAAATTAGAGAGAATCAAATCGCTGAAACTTTCACGGCTAAGCATTTTAATCCCATAACAAATCCAGTTTTCTAAATGTTTAAAAAGTTTTATTTTTTCTTGGTTCTACGAAGGTTAAAGGAACATTCCAATTTGTCATTTTGCAAACATTATGGGAACATTACTTTTGAACGTTCTGAAACAAGTAGTATGATTTATAAAACGTGAGATGAACATTCAGCTACAGTAAAATAAGTTCCGTGAATGATAAATTATGTTTTTGCGTTGTTTCGAGAGCATTGTTACATAACTTGTGTTACATTTGTTCATAACTTTGAGAGAACCTTACTAGAATGTTAGCAAACGTTAGCTGGAATACCAGCGTCAGGCAAAATCTAGGCCTGCATCCCAATGTGCATACTATCCATCCTAAATTCTGTGTGATATTGGTAATTTTCAATACTATTTAGGGCAGATAGTGTGGATAGTATGCACATTGGGACGCAGGGTAGATTTCTCTGCTCAGTCATGTGGGTTCGTTGCAAGCAGCCACTTCTATAATGTGAAGTTTATTTAACTAAGGTTTTTATGTTAAATTACAATTATATCAAGAAGAATTTATTAAAATATACGTCAAAAATGATGCATGCAACCACAGCACTTGACCTTCAACATGCATAAACACACACTTCCACCTCTGTAATTACCATGCAGATGTTAGTCCTTTTTGATACATAAAAACAGAATTGTAAAGGATGTTCAGAAAACTAGTTCCATCCAAATAGGCCTTTTATGGGGTCAGCCCTATCCTCATTAGTCTACATGACAGTTGCTGATGTATTAACGCAAAGCAGTGTCAAGTCAAACATCCATTCCTTTTTTTCCCCAGATATAACATTTAACGAAAACCATGAGTAATGCTGGCACTACTTTGCGCCTGGTCTCCGTGACTTGCGTGTTCAACTTTAGTGCATGAGAAAGTTCTCGCCATCTGCGATAAGCTGTTAAAAATTCTGTCTGTATAAGTGCTAGAGTTTTTGAGCATCTGATGCATAGTAGGTCTTGTTACCAGTTCTAGTGGGTGGCGATTCAACATGCCAGGAGGGTGAGCTCCATAATTTCAGAGCGAAGCGTGAATCTTAGTTCCCGGTACCGATCAATGACACATCAGCGCAAAGCAACAATTCGGTGCCAGAGAATCGTGCAAATAGATGCTTGTGTGTGTCTTTTCTTGTTAATAATGTTTAAGCTGGCTTGTATAATGCTTTTAATGTGATATATGCATTAGGAGCAGTGGATTTACTCTGAGATTTGCCCATTGCTACTTTGCAATGTCTCTGATTTTGGATACACCACTGAAGCAAAGGCTAAAGCTCCATTTAGTGCAAGAAAACATGCGTTCACACAGTGGTAAACAGCTACAGTTTTCAGGTACGTACCACAAACCCAGAGGCATTCGGCACAATGCAGATAAGATGAGCAGGGAACAGATGGAACGTGGATGTGGCCTGTGCCTGAACATGGTGCCGATGTACGCACCTCCTACATAAGCCTGGGACTGTTAGCATGGAGATCTTCCAGAACATTCTTGGCATCAAGAGGATCTAGTCACCATCTGTCTCCCAGGACAACCTCCCAACATAGACCTTCCCTGCCTCCCGCCAACCCTGTGCTCATCAGCTCCGAGATTCGCAGACGCCTGTCAATGAAATTCACGGGCCGTTTGTCTTGGGTGAGCAAATATGACCATAAGACAATTCTATTCGGATCATCTGCACCACCTGTTAAGTCTACGAAAAGAGATGACGGCACGGTATTGTTAACTGGAGACGTCCACTTTGCCAGACTTGTGTGAATCAACAGGAAGAATTACTAAATGCACACACAAAGCACAGCAAGAAATGAGGCCATTGATGAAGAACACAAAACGGAGTGAATTCGGTTTCAGTGTGAATGCTTTAAACCATTCAATACAGAGTTGATTCTTAAATGGGGATGCAAAGTTCTGTTTTTGTAATTTATTTGCTCATAAGCTCTCCAACAAAGTAGGTTTTGCTCCACAATATGACATTTAGGCAACCTTTATCAATTCAATAAGAGCCTCCAAATTTGTAAACCGCAGTATTGTTAATAAAACAATGCCATTTTAGTATTATCTTGTTGTGAATGATGTTTCAAACTTATTTTGTCACACCTAACTGTATAATAACTATAATGAACTGCATTTTCAAAGACATATTAGTTTACTAGTCTAAAATCATTAATCTAGAGAGAGAATTTATTTGACTATTCATTATTAGGGCCGGGTAAAAAAAAAAAAAAAAAAAAAAAAAAAAAGGATGTTATTTTTTTTTTTTTTTTTTTTTTTTTTTTTTTTTTTTTACAAAATATCGATTCTTAAATCCCAAGAATCGATTAGCCTTGCCTGTTTTTAGTTAATGATCGGAACATTGTAGCGCACCTCACATCAAGCTTTGTGCTTTGTTACTTTTGATATGAAGCAAAGTCTCAGATTTCAAATTCTGTCCATTTTATTACAGTAATCAAACAATAAATGCAGTTTTGGCGCTGTTTAATGTGGAGCTGTAGCGCCTTTAGTTCAAGAGACTGGCAGCGCGAAGAGCACGTGAGCTGATCATCTCCTCGCTTTAATACCAGTTTCAGCACGGAATAAACATTAATAAACACCCGAAGGTATGTTAAAAGAAAGAGTACAATTTACCGAAATCCATGTAATCCTTGTCTCATGTAATCACTGTTTCAACTGCAGACTACCAATATAACAGCTTGTAAACAATGTCACGGCACATTTAGGCAGAAAAACATATTCGGTGACCCTGAACTCGTTAGTTAGCTAGAAAAATGAACTCTAGAGATCAGCATTTTACTAAATTTATGCACCGTGTAACATATTCATTATAAATTTTACTGTTCTTCAATGTTTAATTTATGTTTGAATAGCCTATATCAAGTTATGACAGCCACCATAAATGTTCATATTAAAAAAAAAACCCGAATTGGAGAAGAAACAGAATTATGTATTTGTAACTCTATTATTATAAAAGTTTAATTTAATGTAATTTAAGCGTTTGCAAAGAAATTCAGTTACTTTTAACCTTCAATATTAATGTAGTAGGCTACCAATTGATCTCATGTAGGCCTATATTTTACAGCATTAGAGATTTTTTTTGTTTTGTCCTTGAGAAAATATTGCATGTACTGTACCTGATATCCGAAATAACAGATATCGAATCCAATCAAATCGGGAATCGAATCGTGAAATTTGTGTCAAAACCCAGCCCTATTCATTATTGCATAGAATCAATGCAGCATCTGTATTAATGGTAAATTTGTTAGAATTTTAACCGTACTTTGTAGATGTACGGTTAAAAAAAAATCTTGAATTTTTTGCAGAAAAGTTATTCAAAAGTTATTCTGACATAGCAATTATGACTTCCCCACTCATAAATACGAACTTCCCATGAGGACTTGAGAGCACCATAACTATGATGAAAATATCATAGATATGTATAGGTAGATGCCACATTCAACCGCTTCAGACATGTCGATGCCTCCGCCATCTTGGAACGGTCAATGTGTCATCACTCATAATAAAAATCAACGAGTTTTCCAAGATGCCACAACACTGCAAAGCCTCTGGTTGTAAAAACACCTAAATTAAAATTTCCAGAAAAAAAAGGATAAACTTTTAAAGGACTGTGTTGGTTTTTGTTTTTAATATGTATTGACTCAATTTTAGCTACAGGTTGTTAAACTATTGTAACTGTTTAATGTCATAGCTAAAGGCTTTGTATGGAAGTCTATTTCTGCCACATGAGAAAAAAAAAATCATGACATATTACTTAAGTCATAATTATGAGATAAAAATTCTAAATTATGACTTGAAACTGCCCGTAGAAACAGACGCTAACAGGGCATCTACCTACGGTAAATATGGCCGCATCCATATTGGATATTTAACTGGCTGAATGTGCTAGCTGAGCAACTGCCATCGAGATTCATGCCAACCGATCATTTCCTCTAGCTATAGTAAACCACTTTGAGACAGTTTTTACTGTTAAACCTATGGGAATTATATAAATAAATACACCAATCATACCTCAAGTCTGCACAATACAGCTGAATAGGAGTGTAAACCCCTTTTGCAGCCTTGGCAAATTTACACTGGGGCAAGGACAGGGAGTATGCAAGGCACCTGGTCTCGAAATCAATCATTAGCATGGGTCGAGGGCGGTAATTAGGCGTTCAGGAGGGAGCGTGTGGGACGAGGTGACGAGGAGCAGTTAATGAGGCCACGGGCTGGGGAGGGGTGAACGGCCGGCACCGCGGGAAACTTCACACACGCCGAGAGATGAGAGAACACACGCCGCAATTATAAGGCACAGTACACAAACATACGATTCAACACCCAAGGAGGTCAGGCTGAAAAATGTGCTGTAACATAGATGACAGTCTAACAAAGCTTTGAGAACTGAGGTGCTATTTTTGTTTTGTAGTAAGTAAGGCAAAGGAATGGCCTGTCCTTCCGGAAGACCATGGAAAAGGCTTGTCTTTATTACTTTATGAGATCTGATTTCTGAGAAAATTACTAGTTAGGCCTATTATTTTATTATAATGTCTCATTTAGTTTCTTCCTTTTGCATTAGATCAAAAAAACCTAACCAGGAACCTGAGATGCAAATTAGCATTGTGCTGTAATGCCTTTGTATTATTTGTAATTTCAAAAATGTAAAATTATTTTTTTTTAAAATATTTTTCTTAAATTGGCCCATAAATATAAACAAGCATAAATACCTTGAAATATATTTTGATGATTTCTTTTGATGTGTTTAGATCCAAAGGCATATATATATAGTTGTAGAACAATAATAGATAAAATTATAATTAAATTATACAATTATAATTATAATTAGATTAAAATATAATTAATTACAATTAAACTTATTAGATTAATATTTATTTCTATATTAACACTATTAATATAATAGTAAAATAATATAATTATTATTGTTATTTCTGGCAGTTCTAACACTTTTCCACATTTTTAAGGAATTTTGAGTAAATTTAAGAATAAGTTAAACTGGCATTAAACAATTCACCAGATACCTGGTCAACCATACCATATAAGTACCACAGTAATATTGAAACCAGAACTGTACTGTTTCCTGTTTTCTAGAGGACTGGAACAAGGAGAGCAATAATTACCTTAACCCTGGTAGCCTCTCTCACCTTTGAAAGACAAAACGCTCCAAAGAATGAAGCTTGAAGGCTTATTAAATCTACAATTGTAACAAAGACTGAAGCTCACCAACTGTTTTCAGGAACAGATGCTATGTTAACTGTGGAGTGACGAGTAGGTGTATGAATTAGCCCTTGAGTCTCACTTCCAGTCGGAGAGAGAAAGAGAGAAATGGTGTGACTCCAGCACGGCTGCGGAGGCATTCGAGACTTCACCGACTAACTTGACTCAAAGCCGCACACGCGGCAGCCCGAGTGGGATCTGAAGGCAATGATGATTTTCACTTGATCAAAGCGGATCATGCAAAAGCGCCACAGCTCCTTGAGTTTTTTCGGAAAAGCTCAGAATATAAAGTGAAAGTGAGAATATAAGCCTGCTCATTAGGATTTTCAGCAGGTTGAAAAATTCAGACAATTATAAAGGCTATATGGTTTACATTACTGCAGTGTGCTCCAGCTGCGCTGTACTGATACACTTTACACTTTAAAGTTTTGCAATTAATTCAGAGCAAACTGAACATACTTAACATACACGTTCCATTTAAACTTTGTTTTAGAGATGATTTCAGCTTTTGGTTCTGAAAATGCTATACTTCTTAAGAAACAAGACACGCTCGCTATGTTTTCATCCACGTGCATTTAAGAATACTGCATAAAAACACTGGATGGAAATGCCAAGATGAGCATAAAATCTTAAAATGCACATTAACTTATATATAAACAGAAAATGCAGCATTGCATACCTATCTGTATGTATTTATCTATCTACTATATAATATTTATTTATATTATTAATCAAACCAAATGTTTAAATGAAGTACTATTTAAAAATTCTCTACCTTTTATACATTTTTCATGTTTATGGATTGCCAGACAGTTTTGTTTAGCTTCTACTAGGCTGGTTTTTCAGGCTGAAAGGCATATCAAGCTCTCAGAGTACATTAGTACATTAAGATCACAGTCAGCCCTGTAGCTCCAGCTGATGTGATTAAATTATGGTTGATGTTCAAATGAGAATCTATATGGTTCCATAAAGATCAAATTCAAGCCTCATAAGCTTAAATGAACGTGTATATAGCAACATATTACAAACATGAAATGAGTAAAATGGTTACATACACCATTGTTGAAACTACTTTGACTTGAGGTTTCTGGATAAACATGCAAAACTTAAAAAGTTGGCTTTCAGGTCCTTTTCTTTACAGTTCTGATGACCAGCGTGAATATATCATGCCTCAAACAAAATGTTCAATAATTTAAACTTGCATGTACAAAGTGTCATTGCAAAAGTGAAGTCAAATCAGGCGAGGTTAGAAAACAAAAGCTAACTTCCTATGCAAACACTCATCGAGAGCCTTTATCACGCCGTCTAAATCTTGCATGATAAGAAATGAAAAAGCAACTGCGATTTCAGGGTCATACACTTGTATAACAACGTACTCTAGTTTGCAATGTATTTTTCATGAACTGTGTACATTTTGCATTTTTTTTTTTTTTTTTTGCATTGGTTTCTGAAGTTTATACAAGCATACTTAAAAGCAGGAAAAGTTTTTGCTGACATTTGCAAAAAAAATTTGCAGACCAGCAAATACAGTGCAGGCCTAACCTATTTGAACCAAAGAAACATATAATAAAAACCCAGATCTAAAAAAGAAAAAGTTATGACCAACATTTTTTTTTTTTAAATCATGAGACAATATGTGGAAAAAGAAACGCAAAGGCAGTTTATTTAAAGGTCAAAAATGGACAATTTTCATCTAACCAGAGAGCAGGTCCCACCTGCAACATTAAAGATTACGATCTATTTGTGGAAGATAACCTTCTAGCTATTCACATTCTGAAATCCATCAGCATTTTACATTTTCTTCTTTCAAATACAATAAAACACATTATGAAATCTATCTGGAGAATAATGTTCTTCTAAAAGAGGATGGAGCAAAGTTGGAAATCAATAGGCTGGAAAATGTCTTCATGATGAACTGTCCACAACACAGATTTCTGCAAAAACACAGAGATAGAGCCAAGCCATGGAATACTGTATGATCCGGGACAACGTCACTGCCTGCAGGTGTCATGGAAAGCCTCCAGAGTTCGGAAGTCCCTCCATGTTGGAGGAAGGCCCTCCTGCAGGTACTTGCCACAGCGTTGACACGGGGTCTGGAAGAGCTTGATGTAGCTCCTCAACCAGGTCTGCTCAAAAGAAGAACACCACACACAGACATTAGCAGACAATTGTGCTTTTTATTAAGGGCTTATTGGATAAAACCTTTAAAAACTAAACAGCACTCCTCATGTGACACACAGAAGACTGGGCTGACACATAAGAGTTCAACTGAGTCTGAAGTGACTTGAATAACACACATTTTGACCAAAATGAGTATAAGTATAAGAGTGTATTTTCCAGGGCAAAATGCTGCAAAACTGCTGCGGCAGACACCCTCACCCTGCGCTGGCTGGCCTCACTGCACTGGCATGGGACGTGTGAGAGCAGCATGAGGGTCTGTGGTCTCTCACAGCAGTCACAACTCGACATTGATTAACAGCAGGAGGAGTGTGTCTGCTCTCCTCTCTAACCCGTCTTCTCTGGGCCGCACAGCACAGTCGGGGTTTACCTGCACCTGTCAGGACGCATTGTCTTTCCTAATTCATCTGCCGGCCCAAACCACCCTCCACTGAGTCCCTGTTATTCATACTCCAATTAGCACATGCAAGAGTCCAGCACCACCCTATCTATCGATCTACCTATCTATCTTAAAAATTGGGTTTTAACAGGGAAAGCAAGGTATGGTCCAGAATTTGAGAAAGAGAAATTGGCGAATGCCAAATTTAAATATGCTGTACAGTTTATTAAAAGAAATGAAGCAACCATGAGAGCAAATTCAATGGCTTAGAAATTTCAGAAAAGTGATGTTCATGATTTTTGGAAAGAAGTTAAGGTTATTAATAATAGTAAAGTACCGCTGCCAGCTAGTATTGAAGGGGTTGTTGGGGCTGAGAATATTATAGAGATATTTTTGTGTTGAGAGGGAGGAATTTGAAGTAGGTCATGTACCGAGTGATATTGGTGTGATTATTAGACCTTCTGAGGTTAATTGTGCTATTGAGAAATTGGCAGTAAATAAAGGATGTGGCCCAGTAGCTGAACATCTGAAGTATGCTAGCCAAAAAATTTTAGTGTTACTTGCTTTGTGTCTTACAGGATTTTTGCTACATGGTGTGTTACCTCAATCTATGTTGACAGTTTTATTAGTGCCAGTAATTAAAGATAAAACTGGTAAAATATCCAGTATAGAAAATTATAGGCCAATTGCCTTAGCAAATATCATCTCAAAGGTATTTGAGCATATCCTTATGGAGAGGCTCAAAGAATATTTAGTAACTACAGATAATCAGTTTGGATTTAAGAGGAAGCACGGTACTGATTTATGCATATATTCGCTAAAGGAAGTGGTTAGTGTGTATAATAGACACAATTCTACAGTATTTATGTGCTTTTTAGATGCTTCTAAGGCATTTGATCAAATTAAATCACACTAAGCTCTTTATGAAGCTATAAGACAGAGGGGTTCCCCCATATCTGATTAGGATTTTACAGTACTGGTATATACATCAACCTATACAAGTCAGATGGGGTAGGAATGTTTCGGCACTCTTTTATGTGACGAATGGGGTTCGGCAAGGTGGAATATTATCACCTCTTCTTTTTAATTTGTATATGGATGATCTCTCTGTTGAATTAAATGAGTGTAAAACTGGATGTGTAATAGGAGATAGTCTTATTAATCATTTGATGTATGCTGATGATTTAGTTATTCTGTCCCCTTATAGTTCTGTGCTACAACAGTTGCTACGTGTATGTTCATATTATGCAGCATGATATTGCATTTAATACGATAAAGAGTGTGGTTATGATTGTTAAAACTAAAGAGGATCATAAACAAAAGTTTCCCTCCTTTTATTTAGGTGACCAAGTATTAAATGTGGTAAATAAAATATCTGGGTCACATTATTAGAGATGATTTAAATGATGATGATGATGATGTGCAGCACCAGTGCTGTAAGTTATACGGACAGGCAAATATGTTGGCTCGTAAATTTTACATGTGCACTGTTGATGTCAAAATAACACTTTTTAGAGCGTACTGTATTTCATTTTATACGTCACACTTATGGTGTAGTTATAGTAAAGCTAAAATTAAAAAGCTTCAGGTGGCATTTAATGATGCATTAAGAATCCTGCTTAAGTACCCAAGGTGGATGAGTGCAAGCCAATTGTTTGTATCTAGTGATGTTCCTACTTTGCATGCCGTTTTAAGGAATTAGATGTATAGTTTCATGTGTCGATTAAGTGATTCAAGAAAAACAATTATAATAGCCTTAAATGATTCCACATTAAGTGATACAAGGTATTCTTCCTTGTTCTGGAAGCACTGGAATTCAAGTTTGTATTTTTTTTCTTAAGTGATTGTTGTATGTGAATGTATGTTGTATGTGATTTTCTTCTTTTGTGTATTTTATTTTTATTGTGATATGGACCAAATGGTCTAAAATAAAGAAGTAATATCTGTCTGTCTGTCATCTATCTATCTATCTATCTATCTATCTATCTATCTATCTATCTATCTATCTATCTATCTGTCTGTGTCTGTCATCTATCTATCTATCTATCTATCTATCTATCTATCCATCGTCTCGTGTCTATCTATCTATCTATCTGTCTGTCTGTCTGTCTATCTATCTATCTATCCATCGTCTCGTGTCTATCTATCTATCTATCTGTCTATCTATCTATCTATCTGTCTGTCGTGTCTCATGTGTCTATCTATCCATCCATCTATCCATCCGTCTCTGTCTATCTATCCATCCATCCAATGTGTCTCGTGTCTATCTATCTATCTATCTATCTATCTATCTATCTATCTGTCTGTCTGTCTGTCTATCTGTCTGTCTGTCCAACCTATACCTGAACCACAATAACAAGATTTCTACAAAGAAGCTAAGAGGACCTTGAAGCTCTTATTTGGAGAGACTGAGGACTGGTGATTTTTATTTTTATTTTTTCAGGTTCTAAATAAGTTGTCCCGGGGATGGCCTCGGAGTGAAGCCCATCAACTGTATGGTTTAAATCCATGTACGGGAGAAAGCCCACGATTCCAGCCATGATCAGAATAGCTCCGCATTGATCATACGGAGAAGTAATCAATCTCTCCTCTCTTTTCAAAGCGTAGAGCAGAGGTCGGCAGTCTATTTAAAGACAGGCCAGACTCAATGCTTAACATCACATACAAATATACAAGCCACGATAAGGTTAACTTAAGTTATTAAAGATTTCAAACACAAAATCAACACTTTTTTGTTATTATAGGGCAGAGTTTGATGAGTGAGGTTTTTATACATTTTATGCCATTTTATACATTTGGCAGATGCTTTTATTCAAAGCTACAGTATTTACAGAGCACTCAAGCCATTGATTTTCAGTATGTGTTCCCTGGGAATCGAACCCATGACCTTGATGTTGTTATTGCCTTCCTCTACCAGTTGAACTACAGGAATATATTTTGTAAGAATGGTCTTGCATGCATTCTTACGAAGTGGAAAACAACCTCTAGTTAAACAGCACCACACAGCCAAAGGCAAAATGTAATAAGTGCATGTAATAATTCTAGCACAATGTCATTAGAAGTTTAAAAGTATACTATACCCACCATGAAGGATCGAACTACAACATCAGGCATCTGGGGGAGCTGGTAATGCAGGAGCGCTGTGGTTGCATGATCAGTGACCTGAGAGAACATAAATATCACTGAGAAACATAACGCAATGTGTACAGCAAGTACATTAACAAACGACTGCCCGCATTTACAAAATCAAATATGAGGAGCCAGTTAACAAAATGGTCATTTATGGTCTATAATTGGTGGTAGAAAATGGTCATGTGAACTAAACAACAACTGTTTTTGGTACCAAACACCTTGACTAACATTCTAGTTGGGCTTCAAGGAAAAAAATAAAACCAAAAATCCTGGGACAGACTAAAATGGTGCAAAAGTATAATCTTTAAGTGTAAATATCTTTCCTCTTTATGAATTTGAGTAAATCTCATAAAATTTTAATCAAAGTAATTCTCATTCTCAGTGGTCACTCAGATTATTATTACGATAATACAAAAATGTTAAATAAGTAAAAACGACTTGAATAAACCACTAGAAGTAACTAAAAAAATTAATTTACAATAAAAGTCAGCACAACAAATACTACCATATAGTACATTTGAAATATTATAGATAAATACAAATTTATTTATCCGTATTTCACATTTTTTTTGTGTTTTGGGAAATATCCATAAACTTGGCATGAAATTCATTTCAGTTTTTGTCTGACGTTTTTTTTCTTACAGTATAAAATAATACAATTAAAATGAATTACAATGAATAATAAAATGATTAAATAATTATATTACAATTATTAATACAATTTATGTGCATAATTGTAGAATGCAACAACGAAAAAATTTGGTTCTAAAAATATTCTTTAAGCAAAATATATAAAAGATTTTGTATTTCTTTTTTTGCATGCATGGGCACACATTTGAAGAAATCCTAATTAAAATCCATTTTCAGATCAATCTACCTACACTCAGATTAACTCCTAAGTCCAATTTTGCAGAAGAACACCATAACCTTATTACTTTCCCTAAAATCCCATCTTCCATCACTAATGTAATTATAGAATGGGACTAAAAAGCGAACCACTTCAATCTCCCGTCATCGTTTCATTAGACTGCCGATGCTGACCAAACTCCTTATGGGAAACCGTCCAGTTAATACCTCTCAATAGTGATGCATCATGGGAAAAGAAACTCAAGTGGTTACTACAGAAGTGTAAAAAAAGCAAAGAGATGCTTTATTTTTACAAACACAAAAACATCTGTGTGAAAACTATTGGACAGCGGGGACATGTGAAGAGTAAAGAACGATTAATTAAGCGAGCACGGAAAACGGGAATACAGAAGTGACAGCTGGGAGGGGAAGATGAGAAGCGGCCCGTCCCTCCAGTTTGACGCAGCCTGGGTTCAAGTTAGCGTTCGCAGCCAGAGAAATAAAGAAATAAACAGGTCTGTGCTTTGATCAGCCCGTGCAGATGCGAGAAGCTCAGTTACAATGCGAGCGGGTTCTCGCAACCTCTCGCTTTAAGTTCCAGGCAGCTCGTCATACACATTCTCTCTCCTTTGAAAGGAAAGCAAGTTTCTCTCCCTCTCTCTATCTTTGAAAGGTGCATCAGCATTAGCAAGACTACGGAGTTTCATCTGCCCCAGAGGCTGACTGCTCTCTAATTCCAGCCTAATGAGAATCGGGAAGGGTGGAGAGAAGACGACTGGAGCCCAGATGTTTAGGGGGTTGTCAAATGAGGGCGAAGTGGCTCTGAGTGAAATTAAATCAAAAAACATGGGGACAAATGATGTCTGAGGGATGAAAGGCAAGGATTGGCAGTGGAGAGGTGAACAGAAATGCGACCGTCTTTGAGAAGAGAGATCTCATTAGAATTTCACAGACACGCGATTTAAATTTATTTATTTATCGCACGGCTCAAATTCAATCTGAAAGACAACCAAAGGATCATTTAATTACTGTTCCAATATTTCCCAATGTACGCTATGGGTAATGAGAAAGACACGCTCTGTTGATTAAACTGAGTTTTGTACGTTTGTTGTGATGCGTTTGCTGGTTTACTCACCTTTTGAAATGCCTGATAGTTGGACTTTGACCAGATGTCAAGCTAAAAAAAGACAGAAAAGTAAACATCAAGCATCAAACTGATTCAAAATAACTGCATATTACCCAAATTTTACCCTTAGTGTGCCCTTAATCACAACCCTTACGACTACATTCAAAGAATCCATTAAAACTCTTAGTTATTGTCTTTCACCTGGATGCTCCTGTGCACTCTACACTGCACTTTTTAAATTGAAGAGTTGTTTAGCTCGACGATAGAAAGTACCTTGGTAGAGGTACAAATGTGTGCATGCTTAAAATAAATTAAACACGATAAGTTTTAGATTGTTTAGATTCTCATAGTGAATGGTTTTTAAAATAAAATTAAAATGCATAGATACAATTAAAGACCAAGAAAAAACATGCTATTTGGGCAGAATTCTTCAGGATGATTTCTGGCTGTTTGATTGATGCCTGCTCAACCCAAGGTTTAATTTTAAATAAGTAGTTTGCATTTTTAACATCCAGAAAGAGCTCATTTCATTTTTAAAAGTTTGCTATCTTAAATCTATAATGAATTGGAATGAATTAATTACTATTTGTTAACCTGTTTTTGAGAAGCTGCGTTTCCTTCAACATATTGTATCAACTTTGTTGTCATATTGTCATTTTGTTTATAATTTGAAAAAACGGACCCAAACAATCAGCACTGCTTTAATACTTTGTGACATCCTGTGTTTATTAAGTATTCATGTATTGTGCTCTTCCTGTGCCGTTTTCTTTGTAGTTGTGGATGAGTTTGTTTCACCTGCCTCTAACAAGTATTGTGTAATCAGTCAGTGAGTGGTTTTGAAAGTGTTTTAGCATGTGTTGATCTCCATGGATTCTCACTAAACAACACGTCTTTGTATTTTTGCCACTTTAAAAAAAACTCAAAATTTCCCGGTATTGCATGTGAGCTGGAGTGTCTGCCTTTTGTTCTGTCTCTGTAATTTTATTTTCATTTTCTGTAACCCAAGGTCGTTACTCCTTTTTTCCCCATAGTCTAAATTCTATTACTGCCCCAATAGGCATTGTAAAAGAGCCCAAAGTTTCAAATCTCAGAAGATCCCAATTTATTCTGTCTAGAATAGGGTTGGGCGATGTCAACAAAATTTGCATCAGACGATGTCTACAGTGAAACATCGTGATTGGGGGGGGGGGGGGTTTAGTTAGGGGGTGTGCCTGAAGTGAATCCATATTCAGAAAGGCACAGAAAACAAATAGCAATTGCTAACAGTTGCCTGTTACATTACAGCACATAAAATTTCATACTGCCACATAAACACAGTAAGGAGAGATGACAGAGTAAGGAGAGATGACTGGCAATGATGGCGAATGATTTACAGATCCTGAGCACCAGTGACAATCTAATCTCGCAAAATGTGTGGTAAGTACTGCCGCTCTGTAGTATAAACAGAGTACTTACGATCACGAATCTCTAAAGTGAAAGTGAAACTAAAAAGCGATCGTGCATTCAAAAACAGTTCAATGCCAGGCATAATAGCGGCTCCCTCATGCCCACAATTTTATATACAGTATAATTACCCAATGATATAACTGCGAGAGAAGTATTGAAATATATATTTTCCTCCCATCTCATATTTATCCCCTTTAGGGGTTCTGTCATTTTCTTTCCGAACACAGTATTGGGATCCGGCAGATTGCGGGGGGTATGGGGGGGGGGGGGCGGCTTCACGATGGCGGCTCAAGATGATGGCATCATCTATCGGCCCAACCCTAGTCTAGAATTTATCATTTAAATATTAAATTTAGAATATTAAACCCAATCTACAATCAAAGGGATAGTTCACCCAAAAATGAAAATTCTGTCATTAATTACTCACCCTCATGTTGAGAAGACATGAGGGAAGAATTGTTGAATAAAGTCATTATTTTTGTTTTTCTTGCACACAAAATTCTTGTACACAATATTCTTGTAGCTTCATAAAATTAAGGTTGGGCCACTGATGTCACATGGACTATTTTAACAATGTCCTTACTACCTTTCTGGGTCTTGAACCTGTCAGTTGTGTTGCGGTCTATCATCTCAGATTTCATCAAAAATATCTCAATCTGTGTTCCGAAGATGAGCGAAGGTCTTACGGGTTTGGAATGACATGAGGGTGAGTAATTAATGACAGAATTTTCATTTTTAGGTGAACTATCCCTTTAATGACTCCAGGGTGTCAAGAGACCAAAGTAACAAAAGTCCTGGAAAATAAAAACCTCAAAATCATAATTTTCCATAAATTAATATAAAAACAAAAGGCAAACGGCAAAAACAAAGTTTGATTAAATGTAATACAGGCCATCCCTACACTTCAGCATATCTCGTGATGCCCAGCATGGTTTAAAGCATGACTTGCTAGTCTGCCAACAAGAGTGAAACACCATAGAGCTAAAGAATTTAAGTGATTTTTTTAGAACTTTAAAGTTCTTTTAAACCAGCGTACCAAATGGTGGGTAAAAAAAAAAAAAAACAAAAAAAAAAAACTCAAGACCTAGAAAAATAATTAAAGGCAGAGGCATAGATTAAGCACACATAAAGAGTACAGAAACATCTGCAGGACTTAGAAAATTATACACTTCATTTGACAGTTTAAAGGTCAGTTACAACTAGCCCTGCGTCTGATGTCCAGACTGTTGTTTGGGGGTGAAAAAAGCCATCACTAATCAACCCGCTGAGTGAAGGTCATCAGAAGAGTTTTCAAAGACGACAACAAATCAAAATGTTCTCTGATTCTAATATCAAACAGGCCCGGTGTCAGCATTTATCAGAGAAATCAGACTCTATCTCCCCTCTGTCCTCAAACCCACCTCCATACACTGCTGCCCTTTGAAGTAAAAAGAATGCCGGATCACAAATTACCCAAGAGATGTCTGAGATAGTCTTTGAAGCCCTACTTTGATAGCATAGTTTCCCTTCTCCTACCCCTTCCTCTCCCCTTTTTTTTGTGTGCTTGGAGGTTCAGGCGAGCTCTGTTGGGTCTCTTGCATGTGGTTATGGTAAGCTATGTGGCATCATTTGAATTGTAAGGACCAGAGAGGGGGTTTAAAGAAAAAAGCCTGTCGATATTCTGCCCTGAATTGACACTTCGCACAATCCCAAAAAGACCTCTGAGGTTGATTCAAGGGCAGGAGTTTCATACTGAAAATTGTAAATAAAATAAAATAATTTAAAATAAAATAAAAATAAAACATACTGCATACAATTTAATATTGAGATGGAACTAAAAAGAATGCAAAGTTTGGGCAGAATTCTTCGAGATGTATTTCTTCCTGTTTGTGTCCTCTGATTGATTTCTGCTCAACCCAAGGTTTAATTTTAAATAAGCAGTATGTATTTTTAACATCAAGAAAGAGCTCATCTCATTTTAAAGCTCCATAATTTTAAATCTATAATGAACAGGAATTAATTACTGTTTGTTAACTTGTTTTTGAGAGGCTGAGTTTCCTTCCTGAAGATGAACAGATATTTAAACTCAATCTTCTTTCTGTTCTCTGCTGTGTTTATTTATAGCAGAAAAAAAACAAAACAATGGTTGAATATAAATCTCTTGCCATAACTAAGACATCATATTTTACCTATTAATCCTAGTATATCAAAATAACAGGACATAATATCAGCTAGTCTCTTTGACACATTACTTAGACTGTCATAATTTGGATTTAAAAAATTATATATATATATATATATATCCACACACACAGACATATATACACACACACTTACACATTCACAATGAATATTTAAAATGGTTTATGACTATTCCATACTTTTAGATGATCATAAAATGCTAAAAATCCAATAATATTTGTATGATGGATTTACATATTTAAAGACAATATTTTTTGATCATAGAATTGCTATGATCTTTTTTTTTTGACTCATTACTAAATCAGACCATCAAAACTTAATCAGACAGTATTTTTTTATTTTAATTTAATTACATTTTATTTTCAATTCTAATAATTCTCAACTTTTTATAACCAAAATACACCAAATACATTTAAAACAACATACATTTTAACAAAAAGAGCCAGTATACAGTGTAAACTGCACAGTATACGTTAAACAGTATGTAAGCACTCCATTCCAAACATATCTCTCATCTATGTGCAGCAATTAACTAATGTGTTTTTACCACCATAATGAGAGCGGTTTAGGCCGAACTACTGATATCCTGGTGCGAGCGTTGCTGCGACTGTCAGTTTGAGCTTTCTCATAAAGCAGCGGAGGTTAATATGCAATTGCTCACCACACACGTTTGGACGCAGAGGCCCAGCGGCGCGCAGCACAAAGCACCGGCCTGGCAAGCAGTTCAGAAGATTCACATTCGCTGCCATAATTAACTGTGATCAAGCCTCTCCGCGGCTTTGATGGCCACCTCATATTAGTGTCACCAAAGAGTGTTCAAACGTTGCGGCTTTCGCAGAGACGTACAGATCGCTTCAGAATGAATGAGAGGACGCGGCTCAACCTGACACGGGGGACGTGAGGATAGAGGGTATCGCATACGTACATGCTTTTCATGTTCAAGAGAGAGCCGAACACATCATGTGAATTATTCAACATCTGTGCAGAGACTTTTATCAATAGCTAAAAATCCAGGGATTTCACATCCTTACCTAAGCCAGAAGTACTCAAGCTAAATTTTAAGGTTCAACTGGAAAAAAAAAACGGACGAAGAGTTTTAAACTAGACTTGAACATGTAACGTAATGAAATGTTTTACCTTTCCGTCCTCCGAGTATACGTTCTCATGATAACCTCTGACAATCGTGCGGTCAATAAAAAGGCTCCTCATTACCACGATGGCTTTCAAAACCTTCCCCAGGGTGACCTGGAAAGAAATAAGACAACAGAAGATAGGATGAGTGGATTATATTTGAGCATTTCTTCAACTATGGCCACTTTTTGCATTCACAAAAATATTTATTTTATTCACAAATATTTATTTTGATATATTTATTTTTATTATTTTAATATTTTTTATTCATGATATGCATTGTAATACAGTATATCTTAAATTATAAATGAATTATAAACTAATTTAAAATGCATAGTGTAACAATGAATTGATAAGTGTTATAATGTATTAACTGTGGTTACAATTATTCATGATATTGCACAATGCATTACAAAGCATAATTAATGCATTAAAACTACTTTTATAATGCATTATACATAAAGGCTTTACGTAAAGTGTTATCGAGTTTTAATACAGTATATCCTTCATAAACAAAAATAAAAAATGTGTTTATTTTAATAAAAATTGACTTTTTAATTAATATTTATTTAACTATGGCCACTTTTTGCACTCTTGCGTTTACAAAAAAAAACAAAAAAACAAGCCTTCCTTAAAAGACCATTTTTTGTGACTTTTCTAAACCATTTTCTGAAGCATTTTTTGAATTTAAAAAATAAAAATATTCAGATGTTTAAAAAATGATTCTTGATTTTTCTTCATATCAAATATTTAAATTTCAATTTCACAATAAATATTGATACAGCTGCTAAAAATGCTAATATTTTTATGATGCATTTAAAGATTAAAGACTGAAAATATGCATAAAATATGCATAAATCTATGCATAAAATACACAAAATTTGCAAAAATAACTGATGGTCATGTTAAAAAGTTTTAATATGACCGTCATAAACAAAATTTAAAAAGTTAATTTGTTTATTTTTCATAAAGGTGGTCGCAATTAATATTTATTCAACCAAAATATCTTTATTTTAGAGTTGAATTGCAAATCAGAAACAGCTGGTTTGGCCAATTTTTCTCAATTACTAAAACATACAGCACAAAACTCCTCTCTTCTGAGGATTAGTTTTTTCCTTCATGCCAAAAAAAGTTCACACTTCAGCCTGAAACCATCTGCTGTCAGGAGGGGTTTCGCTTGAGTCTTTTGGCTTAAAATGGGTTTAATCTAAGGCAAAGGAGGAAATCCCAGTACAATATTCTTAAATCTTCACATTCACTTAAGTTTCACGCTACGCACACCTCAGAGAGAAACACAGATACAGTACAACATGGACAGGAAGAGGGGTGAGGATCTCTAAAGCAACCCCTCGATATTTGCCAAAGCTGTTCAAACATCAACACCGTCCCGTGAACAAAACAGCAATGGGTTTCGCCTGAGCCCCACTTGCTGAATAATTTATGTATCAGGCACAGTGAGGGATGCTGGGTAAGCCTGGGGCAGGTCTGAATGCTGGCAGGGTGGTGACGGTTCTTTTTGTGGTCCCTCTGAGGTTTTCAGAAGCTGCTAGATTTGACCCCACCACTGACTGTGAAGGGGAACACGCTCAGGTGGTCTGAAAAAAGACGGACAATAGCGAGCGGCGTGATAAAGTTCAGCTAAAATATCATCCAGGTGACAAAGTTTGACATAAAAAGAAACTAAGTATCAGAAGAAATGAAATATCAGTTCATTTGAGATTCAGAGGAGAGTTTTCAGTTCCTCAGAGCTCAGTTTTTATAAATGCCAAACCAATAATGCAATATGGAGGGGACCGCTATTATATAAAGGGATTGTAGTGTGGCAGAGCTGAATGTACTATTGTGAAAAAGAAAGAAATGAATTAAAATGAGATTTCATGAGCATTACAATGGATGGATTGTCTGGGAGTCAATGAAGAAAAGCAAACATGTCACTGAAGTCCAGCAAAAGAGTCTAGTGAGGTTCTATGCATACATGAATAAATATACAAATAGGAAATTATCTGTTGTTTGGGTGAAAGAGCTGATTGTAAACACGAACCATATCTGTTGAAGGAGATGTCACTGCCATAGATTCCCACACCTGGTAATTGGAAAACTTTTACAGAAGATTGGGTCTCACTTTGAAAAATGGAGATACACTTTCTCAGACTTCATTACAGTATGTAAATGAGCTCTCCAAATAGATAGATAAAAAGCACTCCAAGTAAATAAGTTTCAACCTAATTTCTTATACAACTAGTGTTATTTTAGCCTTATGTACTATTATAGTATTGTTTTTATTTTTTTATATTTCTAGGTTTTATTTAGTTCAAGTTTTAGTAGTTTTCTCATGTGCTTTTGTCATTTTTATTACTTTGCTGTTGTTTCTTAATATTTCTATTTGGCTTTAATTTTTAGATTTAGTAATTAAGTAATATTTCTATTTTAATTTTATTTCAGTTAGTTTCCAATTTTTTTTTAGTTACATTTACATTTATTCATTTAGCAGACGCTTTTATCCAAAGTGACTTACAATTGATGAATACAATAAGCGATTCATTATAAAGATGCAAATAAATACAGGAAGTGCTTGCAAAAAGTTATTCATCTAATATTCATATTGTATATTATATCAGCTTAATTTCAAATGACCGAAATGATTTTTAATAATTTTAGTTAACAATAACAATACTGCTTAAAGGGATAGTTCACCCAAAAATGAAAATTCTGTCATTAATTACTCACCCTCATGTCGTTCCAAACCAATAAGACCTTTGTTCATCTTCGGAACACAAATTAAGATATTTTTGATGAATTCCGAGAGCTCTCTGATCCTCCCATAGACAGCAAGGATCCTAACAAGGCTCAGAAACATAGCAAGGATATCGTTAAAATAATCCATGTGATATCAGTGGTTTAACCGTAATTTTACGAAGTTACGAGAATACTTTTTGTGCGCAAACAAAACAAAAATAATGACTTTATTCAACAATTTGTCTCCTCCACGCCACCCTATAATGCCATTTTGGAGAGTATCACATACGTAAACAACATATGCTGTTCTGTGTCAGCAGTACCGTATACGGATACATTGTTTATGCTTTGATCTGAATGTAAACAACGTATCCGTGTACATACCTTGCATACGTTGTTTACATATGTGATACTCTCCAAAATGGTGCTACAGGGTGAAGCAGAGGAGACGAATTGTTGAATAAAATCGTTATTTTTGTTTTCTTTGCACACAAAAAATATTTTCGGAGCTTCGTAAAATTACGATTAAACCACTGATATCACATGGATTATTTTAACAATATGATATCCTTGCTATGTTTCTGAGCCTTGATCGTGTTACGATCCTTGCTGTCTATGGGAGGGTCAGAGAGCTCTTGGAACGCATCAAAAATATCTTAATTTGTTTTCCAAAAATGAATGAAGGTCTTACAGGTTTGGAACGATATGAGGGTGAGTAATGACAGAATTTTAATTTTTGGGTGAACTATTCTTTTAAAACAGAACCATGGCGATAACTTATTATGATGGTGTGGTAATACTATGGTACTATGAAGTATACTATGGCATTTAGTGATTTTCATTTTCTACCACATAATCATTAATGTAATATTTCTAAGCAAGATAAAGTAAACAAAGATAAATCCATATACATGTACGTTTACCATGGTACAAGCTAAAATTGTGCATGCAACTGTGGTAATGGTACTTATTTGTCTACTCTGTCTATCCACCTTATTCCAGAGTAAAGGCCATTGCACACTGAGTCCGAAATTTTCGTATGCATTTTTCCGGGTTTTTTTTCGTATTCGTCATCCTTTCCAATCAAAATGTTTGTTACGGATGCGAAAACGAACCTGATCCAAATTTTTTTATGACGGATGAACGTTTCGGAGGCAGTGTGTAAACGTGATTGACACAACATGAGGTCATATTTATTTTTCAACGTGCGAAAATTTCGGACTCAGTGTGCAGTGACCTTAACTGATGAGTGCGCCATGATGGATTCTAACTTCCGTTTGGAAGCTGTAATGTTCCATCCTCCACAGTTAAAATGGGGGTAAAACAAACTGACTGAATTATTAAACTGAAACTTTTTCAGTGTAGTTAAATATAAAAATGTATGCATGGTTATGCTGTACTTTTATTGGCTGCCACAGTAACAGCAATAAACTTTCTGAAAAAAGCAATTCCTGTAAAGTACTTGTTTTGTGTACCAGCAAATCAGTCTGTTTCCAGCACTGTATGCATTACATTTTATGTCAAACGCTGACATAAGAAAACGATAATTCACCTATGTTAATATGCTGTATGTGAAATAATGAAAATAATGTGGTAAAAATAGTGTGCTGTTATCACTTTCTGAACAAAATCCCCTGATCTTCGCCCCGATCGGGAGCTGTATGTAGGATATGTGCACTGCACTCATGTTTTTTTTCAATACAGCTAAACTCAGGTCGCTATCACTGTAAAGTGATAAAACTAATGGCTCAGAAAATATGCTTATTTGACTAGAAATACCAGAGACCGTTCCAATATGAGCAAGACTTCCACGTTCAGGAAAAAAAGTGGATAGGTAAAAATAAAAACAAAAAAAAAAACCTCAAAACAAGCACTTACATTTTTAGACAAAGAAAGAGTAATATACTGGGAATACAGAAAAATGTGTCCAACAGAAGAAAGGAAGTCATAAAGGTTTGGAACAGAAATTATTTTTGTAAAATATTCCTACACAAGGCTCCTTCAATCACCTGACATCAAGCAAACAAGAGTGTACAGATATCTAGTGTATGGTAGACTGGCAAGTTCTCTCTCTCTCACACACATACACACACACACACACCCTTCAAAACTCAACAGTGGGGGAAAAACGAAACTCTGTAGACATGATCAATCATGTCAAGATCCAGCAGAAATACCCATTCAGACCCGTTGGTACTCCGTGAGCCTCACAACACATGTTTTTCCCGCTTTAAGGTTTGCTTATTAAATTCATGTCTGTCAGAATAGCTGAACGCCTGGCCTCTGCCCGGAGCCGCTTGGCGCTGGCAGCCGACACCAGCACTCACAGCCTGAATCCATTACCCCTGACAGCCTTTAAAATCATAGTTCTCCCAAATGTAAATTGAAATATTATTTTTCTTGCCAGAAAGGCAACTTAGAGGGTGGATGCCCAAAAATGAAAGCAGTTATTTTTGTTCACTTATAACGGCTGCCTTAGAAGGAAGCTAGTATGTGAAGAAAAAAAAGCATATATATCCCATATTAAATATATTTATTATGCTTGCTGAAAACAAAGTTAAGGCCCGGTTTCATAGACACGGCTTAGACTAAGCCAGGACTAGGCCATAGTTCAATTAGGACATTTAAGTAATTTTTATAAACGTGCTTAGAAAAAAAAACATTACTGTTGAGACAAAACAAAGGCACTGATATATTTTAAGATCAGTCAGGGCCAGTTTCTTTCAGTTGAAATAGCTCAGACTTACATTTTAGTCTAGACTTAAGCCTTGTCTGTCAAACCGGGGTTAAATATATTAAGTATATACAAGCATATATATAAGTACATTTATCACATAATTTGCTGAGAATAAAACAAAAAAAGAATGATTCTTTTAGAGAGAATAAAATATAATTAAAAAATACCATAAGTTCCAGAATAAGTTTTATCTAATTATAAATATAATAATATAAAGAGAACAAAAAGTCTGAGGTCATGATGGTCCAACAGGGTTGATATGAATTAAAAAATAAAATGAAAGTTAAAACAAAGAGAATAAACACAAAATAATACAAAAACTAATAAGAATTCAAATAAAATAAAAATAATATAAATTGAACAAAAAAAATCCAAACAAAACTAAAATCAAGAGTAAAGCAGAGTAAATATATAAATAAAATAAATAAAAATAATTAAAAATAATCAAATAAAATAAGTGCTAGAATAAGTTTTAGCTAATTTTAAATAAAATAAAATAAAATAAAATGTGAGAACCAACAAGAGTGAACATAAATTAATAAATAACATTAAACTAAAATAAATAAATAAATAAAATAAAATAAAAAATATAACAGAAAAAAGCAGAATAAAATGAAACTAAATAATAAAACAATTGTGAGATTCTCATAGAGTGAGTTTGCCTTCTGGTCTTTCTTCTCCTTTCATGAGAGTCCTGCTGAGTGCTGCAGTAATAGAACCAGCACTGATCACCAGCCGGTGGAGGCACAGAACTTCACAGAAACTTCCCACATGCTGAGTATCTTTTTCTTTTTGTCATGTTTCACCACAAAATGATTTCTAAAAGAAACAGATTTATAGAGACTGTGGACACAGGACACCACACATTCAAAAACAACATATGCAACTATACTGTGTTCCTATTACCTGTCAAACAATGACATTCACTGATAACTGATTCACTCATTCATCAGATACTACAAAGAAACATTCACACAAAAGTACATGACTTTACTTACTGGATTTTTGAATCTGTTAAATTACTTCAGGTTTTTTTTTTTTTTTTTTCATGCACTCAACTTAAAACTGTAATTTATGATAAAACTATTTTGTTTTGCACAGAGTAGCACAGCTGATCTCCATTGCCCTCCCCAAAAAAACCATGATCCCTTAAAGCGGGATTTCAGGAGTTGATCAAAGGCTTCCGAATGAAACCGCACTTCTACAGCAAGGTTAATACATCCCAGCTTCCTAAAACACACCACTGATATGTGAATCACTGACGCAAGACATATTAAAAGAAAAACAACCTCAAAAAGCCGTAACTTCAAATCTGAACTTTCACAAGAGAATTTGCAAATAGTAGCTCGCTAGTGTGACTCAAACAAATTCTCATAATATACAGAAACAAAAAATGTCAAATCCCTCGCCGTAATTCTAGGTGTGAAGCCAGTTAGTAGCGTCAATAGCTATTTTTAGGCATGCTTTTCAGCTATAAGCTATTGGAAAAGTACATTTCTGGCCTAAGGCCAGAGGAACATAAATAATAGAAAGAAAAGCAGTTGACTTCGAGTGTGGTAAACGTCAGGGCGTCCTGGAAAGGTTCATTAGCTGATCTTAAGTGCATCCCCGACCGACTGGATTGCAATGGCGGCAGATGGTATTTTTTATTTGGAGTGAGAGTGGGCCGCGGAGAGGGAGGGGAAAGTGGCAAAAACTGTGAGATTGGACAAAAAAGAAACCGTTTCTAAGCAACAAGTGAGATCTCAAATCAGCTGCGAACAAGGAAGGAAAGAAGCCAGGCGAGAACGTGGCCAAGCGTCCTGCTCCCCATGACCTTTCCTTTGAGAAAAATGGATCCTCATTCAAGTTGCTTGAGACTAAAATAAATTTCATGTTCAGCCGAACCACTCTACTGTATGCTTTTCAGCTCCTTTCTAAAACGCGACTGCATTCACTTTGGCAGAACTGGGGGAAATAAGACCCCTTTTACATCTGCCAGTAGCATGTGTTTTGGATCAGGGCAGTATCTGGATAATATTTACCTTTTGCATCAGATTGCACATTATTGTGCTTAATTGGAAATTAATCCAAAAAACAAAAACAAAAGCAAAAAGAATGAATGAATGAATGAATAAAATGTGAGAACATTATGACCCAATAGAGGTGATATAAATTTATAAAACAAAACTAAACAGAAAGCAAAAATAAAAATAAAATAATAAAATAAAATAAGTTCTAGCTAATTATAAATATTTTCATAATAAAATATGAGAACAAGTATAAAAAAAATAATAAAAAAAATAATAAAATGAAATAAAAAAAAAATATATATATATATATATTATTGGGAAATGCTACTATGTGCTAACTGAAATGTTTCTGTCTTTACAAATTTTAAAAAATATTAAACAATTAAAAAAAACATTTATAATAAAAAGTGTGTTTGTGTTTTTTAATAAAGTTTTAAAATAGACCAGGAAAGAAACACGAGGGAGGATTTGGGGATATAAATGAGAGATTCCAAGTGTAGTCCAGCGGAATGACTTATGGGATATTGTTCATTAAAACGGATGACCAGATCCCAAGGGAGAATCGCATGTTGTCTTTTTCACATAGCGAGGGCTGAATAAAAATAAAAAGAAGAAGCTGGAAGACAATTAACAAATCCGATAATGATTATTTGATATAAAGCAACGTGGTCAGATTCAATCCCTGAACACCTTCAACATTGTCAAATGCGACAACTGTGATTCGATCGCTGAAAACGCATGTTAATGGCAGATGTAAAGGTGGCATCTCATCTTATAGCCTACCTAACAGGGCTGTCGCTGCACTCCAAATAACACCGGGGGGAGCTGTTTTTAGGGAAAAATGTCAGTTTGACAGATTTTGAGGTGCACAAATTGCACTATTTTGACAATCTTGGAAATCTGAATGCCACAGCTGAGGTCTCTGAGAGTGTCCACCTCATTAGCTTTCAGCGCAGCTTACTGTAGCATCAAAAAACACGAGGAACAAGCTGACACACCATAACGCCCCTGAGTGCAAAGAGGGGTGTTTTCCAATAGCCTCTTCCACCTCTCGGAGTACGACCCGCTCTGACCTCTCCACCTCACGCCGCTTCTGTCCTCATCAGCACAATGCCACACTCAGAGGTCGTTCTGGAATACCGTCAATATTCCGCACGCTGCCTCACGCCCATCCGCCCCCGAGCTTCGGACCGCCACGGCAGCGACCTTGAGGCGGGAGAAATATTTTTAATGTAGATCAATAGCAGAACAAGGTCACTTCAGAATTCAATTAACAAAAAATTGTTTGACTCTGCTCCAGTGCGAACCTTTGAGCTGACCAACCAGTCCACAATGATTCAGTCAGGGTGGAAAAGAAGGCAAGGGGACTGTAGGGTTCATATGGATGATTCAGATTTGGATCTGACTCCCATGAACATTTACATGTTTCTGTCCTTCCTCCATTTCATCCTAAATATTGGTATTTTTTCTGCCTGGATTTACAATATTCTACTTGTTAATCAGACCATTTATGAAATAAATAAATGGACATGAAAAACTGATTCTATTTTAAAATATTAATATTACAATATTATTACACTTCCATTCAAAAGTCAGGGATTAGTAAGATTTTTAAATGTTTTTAAGTCTCTTATGCTCACCAAATCTGCATTTATTTGATCAAAAATAGTAAAAACAGTAATAAATTTGTGAAATATTATAATTTAAAATAACTTCGAAAACATTTTAAAATGTGATTTATTTCTGATGGCAAAGCTGAATTTTCAGCATTATTACTCCAGTCTTCAGTGTCACATGGTTCTTCAGAAATCATACTAATATGCTGATTTGCTGCTCAAGAAACATCTCTTATTATTATCAATGTTGGAAACAGTTGCGCCACTTCATATTTTTGTGGAAACGGTGATATTTTTTTCAGGATTCTATGAGGAACAGAAAGTTTAAAAACAGAATTTATGTATAGAATTTCTAACAATATAAATGTCTTTACTGCCATTTTCGTTCCATTAAATAAAAGTATTAATTTCTTTCAAAAGAGAAAAAAAAGAAAAAGAAATCTTACTAACTCCAAGTCTTTGAACAGTACTGTACATTGGTCAATTGTGCTGTTTAGCTGTCAAAATACAAAAAAAATTTTTTTTTTAAATACACATATTTGACTGCAGAATGCGGTAATTGACCAATCAGAACAAAGATTCCAGAGAGACAAGATATAAAATATGAGCAGAAGAGTAGTAAACATACGCAGTGATGCAGAAGTGGGAATATGTGTGACATGAGAGACCTTTCTGGAATCTACAGCTCAAAATCACTATCAGCCGTTCACAGGCTTCAAAACAACTGTATATTCTACTGAAGCCAGTTAAAAGCATCTCTGTGCAACTGCCTATACGCATGTTCATTTCCATACACACTGTACATCTGTAACTCAGGCAGAACCCTGTGGGACGTTTCACGTTCATAACTCGCTTTGATCCGGACCGCTGCAGGAGTGACAAGCTCCAGTATGTGGCAGCACTTTTAAAAGTCGGTTTTAAGATCTAAAATGCATCTCTCTACCGGTCTGAAAAAAAGAATATTGTACGTCACGCTTCAGCATATAGTTAATAACTGTCAGGAAGAGGGTATGAGGTTAAGCTAATGGAATTACAGGTCCAAGGAAAGCAGGTAGAGGGCCTGAGAAAGATGCATTTTCCATGCTAATTAACATCCCCTAATTATGGCAGAATCTGCCCGTAGAGAGCCGTCCCGTGCCCCAATTAATGCCATCGCACTCTGCACAACCGGGCCTGTTTACAAACTGATTTTAAAGAGATGCAGCACTGCTGTGGAGAAAGCTTGATTGCTTCTTGTTATAAATGGCAGATGTTTTCTTACCCTCCCCTTCCATTCACTGCTTTTTGTACATCTACAGGAAAGGGACAGGAACACAAACTAACAATAAGTTAACCTCTAATATAGTGGATCACAACTGATGAGTTTAAAATAAAATAAAAAATAATCAAATAAAAACAAAATAAAATAAAAAATTGAAATCTGATCTTCAACGCAATGGAAAGTAAATTAAAATTAAATAGATATTAAAAACAAAATAATCAAAAATAAAATAAAAAATAACTTGGATTTGATGGCCAAAAACAAAGTAAAAATAAATAAAACAATAACAATTAAAATAAAAAATAAAATACTTTTGGATCTGATGTTCAATGCAAAGGAAGGTAAAATAAAAAAAAAAAACTAATAAAATAAATAAAATAATTGTTTTATCTGATGTTCAATGCAAAATTTTATGTAAAATAAAATAAAATAATATTTGAACAAACAAACAAACAAAAGACTTTTGGATGTGATGTTCAATGAAAAATGAAAACAATAAATAAAACAAAAAAAACATCAAATCACATGAGAACCACTATTCTCAAAAATAAATAAATAAATAAATAAATAAATAAAATATTCTTTTTATCTGATGCTCAATGGAAAGGAAAGGGAAATAAAATTACATGTTAAAAAAAAAAAAAAAAAAAAAAGACCTTTGGATTTGATGTTCAAAACAATAAAATCAGATTAGATCCATTGTTCTAAAGAGACAGAAAGCAATTAAATGACAAAAATTGTCCACTTCCTGTTAGAAAAAGAATGAGGTAATCCCTCTCAAACTCAAAAAGGATCATCTTTATTTACACATGCACAAACTGTCCATCAAACTGTCCTTTTTTTCTGAACGCTTTGTTGAGCACCGTACAAAAGCACGTCCGACGAAGGGCCTGGCAGCGATTTAGCCCCCACGGTGACAGATCACTCCGGCCTGCCAACTGGGCCATCTGGAAGTGCATGCCCTGTGGGTGTGAACCACTGAACTCCCACTGCTGTGGAAGGGGCATTTGTAGTCTTCCTGGC